>CM031572.1:8167175-8470459 GCA_018467065.1 Ephestia elutella
TGAGTTTTGACATGTCTGTAGTTTCTTTGTGTTTTAGTTGCAGGGTTGCAGCCCATGTCTGAAGAAGTGGGATGGCGAAAATTATAGTGAAAATTAATGTTGGGTTTCTAAAAGTAAGTTTGACATTCGTTGAACAGAATATATTTATTTATTTAGACAAGAGTTCAATTAAGATTGACACGGCTTGGCCGTTTCCTGTGGATAATGATGCAAAACTTATTTACCACATTATTTTATTCCAGTAGTATTCACGTAATCTAACAGATAAGGTGCGAGTATACCGTGGAGTCGTGCGTCAATGCACGCCGCCACAACAATGTTATCGCTTTTGCACGAGGCGCTTTAAATTCTGTAAGCCTTTCTATTTAAGAGTTACTCTTGTGGGAGCTCAACACATGTAATGACTTTCTTGGCAGTGTTAATGCAGTAGTTTGCCATTGCCTTCTCCATTTTACACACTAGCTGATAAATCCAACAAAGTGCATGTTTCCTTACGATGGTTTTCCTTCACACAAGTAGTGGTCTAGGCAACCTACTATACATGAGTCAGGCTGGTATAACTTTAAGAAAGTTTAAGCATGAGTAGGATTCAAACCTGGGACTGTACGAGCACAGGCGGCGTCACAGGCAAACGTCTCAACCACTTGACAACCATGGCTTCTAACACGCTTTTTTTTATTTAGCTGATATATCCCATCCCAATGCTGGACAAAATCCTCCTCTTTATGTCTCCAACTAGATCTATCGCACGTCAGCTGTTGCCACCTCTTATCCAAGAGTGACAATTTATCAGACCATCTCATTATTGGTTTTCCTCTTGCTCTTCCAAGATAGGATAATTTTTGCCTATTTTTCAGTCTTCATACGGCTGACATGGCCCGCCCAGAAAACATAAAAAAGTGAAAACAACAAGTATCAATTAATTTCTTCATCCCCTGTTAGATGCGGCGAGGGCGGCAGGCTCTCCTCCAGGTACTACCCATACAGGAGTCAAGACTGGTATACTAACTTAAGAGGTACGAGTACGATTCGAACCCAGGACCGACCGTACGAGCACAGGCGAACGTCTTAACCTCCGGCCACCACAACTTCCAAAATATATATTTTTTTTATACTTACAACTACTATTACAGGTTTTCACCTATTGCGATATTACAAAGTTATATACTACTTTACTACAACACAGCATGTGACAAATAAAGTGACCTTTGTGAATTCACTCAATGAGCACGAGAATATGTCGCTCGCACCATAATAATGACGCGAGCATAAAATTGTGAAATTGCACTAACTTCTTCATGCCCTGCTTGATGCGATGTATCCGCTTGCGCAGCACCATGTTGCTCTGCGGCGGCGGCGGCGAGGGCGGCAGGCTCTCCTCCAAGTACTAACTACCAAACATGAGTCAGGCTAGTATACTAACTTATGAGGCACGAGGGACCATACGAGCACGTCTTAACCACTTGACCACCTCGGCTTCCACATAAAAGATAATGATTTTGCATTAAGTCCGCCTAAATTGCCATTACTATTGTATTTGTGCACTAAAGGTTAAAAAATAAATAAATAGTGAAAACAAAAGTATGCACTAACTTTTTCATCCCCTGCTTGATGCGGTGTATCCGCTTGCGCAGCACCATATTGCTCTGCGGCGGCGGCGGCGAGGGCGGCAGGCTCTCCTCCAGGTACAAGTTGAGCGCGGACACGCGACGCTCGCCGCCGCCGCTCGCGCCGCCCGCCGCCGCGGACGACGACTCGAACCCGCTCGGCGGCGGCGAGTCTAAGCACATGTATGATTTGCTGCTCTCCCCCGCTGCAAGTTTAACAATCTATAGTATACTTCATCCTAATGTTGTGTAGAGGAAGTGTTTGTGAGTTTTGTAGGGGGTAATATTAGGAACTTACTGGGGATTCCCCCACTCATAGGCGATAGGCTAGCAACCTGTCACTATACCTAAATCTCCATTCCATCAGAGAGCCCACTGTTCAGCTAAGCGTGGCCTTCGAGTCTCACGACTCTTGGCTCTGTCTACCCCGTAAGGGATAAAGACGTGATTCTATGTATGTATGTGTATGTAATATTCACTTGACGACCTCCGTGGCCTAACGGTTAACACGCCAGACTGCCACACCGGAGGTCCCGGGTTCGATCCCCGGTCAGGTCAAGATGGAAAATGATCTTTTTCAGATTGGCCTGGGTCTTGGATGTTTATCTATATATGTATTTGTCATAAAATATAGTATTGTTGAGTTAGTATCCCATAACACAAGTCCCGAACTTACTTTGGGGCTAACTCAATCTATGTGATTTGTCCGTATATATATATATAAAAAAAAAAAAAAAAATATACTACTGAACCGATTTCAAAAATAAAATTCACAATCACGGCACTAGTACAACGACGACTAACGAGCTCTAAACTAGACTAACGGCTCTCTCCCCCGCTGGAATTTTATCAATATTATACTTCATCCTAATGTTATGAAAAGGAAGTGTTTGTGAGTTTGTTTGTAGGGAGTAATATTAGGAACTACTGAACCTATTTCAAAAATAGAATTCGCAAACACGGCACTAGTTTAACGACGACTAACGAGCTCTAGACTAGACTAACGGCTCTATCCCCCGCTGGAATTTTATCAATATTATACTTCATCCTAATGTTATGAAGAGGAAGTGTTTGTGAGTTTGTTTGTAGGGGGTAATATTAGGAACTACTGAATCGATTTCAAAAATTAAATTCACAAACACTCGGTAACAACAACAAACAAACTAGTAAGTTTAGCGATTATCGAAGAGCCGAGGCGTCGGGGCACCTTGGGCCAGACATCACAAGCCATGGCTGGCTTGCATGCTCGAACCAAGGCGACCGCGAAACTAGCAGACCTTGGTGCAGCATTTGTAGGTGATGGTGGGCCAGCAAGGCCCAATTCTTTTACCCATAGAAAGCTACATTATACCTGTGAAGCCGGGGGGGGGGCGCTAGTATGTTTAGAAAATTCTTCTAAAGACAGACAACGCACAGCTAAAACTACTGGACGTAGGAAGCTGAAATTTGGCATGTAGGTTCCTTAGGGAGTGTAGGGGAGCACTAAAAGAGGATTTCCCAAAATTCTCACGGGAACAAAGTCCCAGGTCCATGCTAGTCCTATTATATAAATGCAAATGTTTGATGTGAGTTGAGTACCTATGCTTATTACTCAATCATGCAAAATTTACGACAGATTTCGATAAAATTAAAAAAATATCGGGAATAGCTAAGATTCTTCTTATTCCTACGGGAGTGAAGCCTCAGGGCGCAGCTCGTATAAATATATTTTTAGACATCACAAATTAAAAAAAATACTAATTTAGATTTTAATAGTGTCAGCAATAGCAAAATATTATGCAAAGAAAATATGGAACAGATTAACATATTCTCATTTATAATGGATGAGAATAGCATGCAAATTAAGCGGTTACTAAGACAATTTCACAAAACGAGAGAGCACATTTTGAAATCTACTTCAAATTGTCTGAAAAAATAAAAGTTCAATTTGAAAAATGTATTTCCTAAACTAAATATTGACACATATTTTAAAGTTAACAATAAAGGTTAGTTCCTAGTTCTGACCATTCATTAAATTTTAGGTTAATTTTTATTCATAGGGGACATAAATGGATAAATCTATGACAGTTCTTTGTAGTATGTGCTGTAGCGTTACACCGCTACAATGTCAAGTCTATTTTAGTTTGCGATTCTATTTCTACGCAAACTTTTCTCTTGGTTCTTTCTTTATGATAAGGTTTTTGAAATTGAAATTGAGAGGGTTCGATTTTTTGACGGACTGTAAAATGGGGTAAAAAATTGAGATTTTTTAGAGAGTTGATTTTTCTTTTTGATATTTTTATCTCAATTTCTTTTCTTTTGGACTATATCGATTCAGTATTAAATCTTTAATGTGCTTTTATTATTCTTAACATACAAGTATCGATCTCTAGCAATGAAGTTTATGGTGAAAAACTTCAGGGTGGGGAATGCACAATAGAGGCTTTCCCAACGACATCTATTTTGGATATCAAACGACAGATTTCTTCACATCTGAAGATTCCAATTGAAGATCAAAAGTTGCTATTATTGGGAAGAACATTAGCTGACGATCAGACCGTTCAGGGGTATCCTATTAAAGATGGCACGAGGTTGAATCTAGTTGTCAAAAACCAGAAGGATTACATGGAGTGGCACTGAGATATTTCATGTATGTATTGTCTGGACTGTTTATTAGACGAGAGTGGGCAACGTCGGCCTGCACCTGGATATTCGTCAGCGTGTTGTAAATCAGGTTGTGGACCAAGATGTGGGACTCAGCCGGGTTGAACGCGCTCCGAAATCTTCAGTCGCGGCAAAGTCGGCCTGCACATGAGAATGAGTCACAGAGCGACGAAATGTTTAGTTTGTAACCGTGGCGCCTGTGGTTCTTTTAAGATAGACTTTTTAAACATATTGTGATAACTTTTTCCTCTAAATTCTAAAGGCCCCCCTTTTGTCGGGATAATTTTTGTTTCGGTTTTGATTTGGAATTTTTATACATCATTTCATCCATTTCTTTCACTCATTTAATTTTCTTTTTAAAATAACAAGCAAATTCATGTATTTCTTATTTTACCTGTTAATATTCCTTTCCTGTTGTTAACTTTCCTTTCTTTTATTTTTATTTCTTTAGTGTGTCCGGATAATTTTTTGTTAAAGGACATTGGTCAAATTTTTTTTAGTTCAAAAATTATACTCGTGTTTTAAGCTTTGATTTTTTTTATTTTAAAACTTAGTTTCACTGCAAAAATGGCGCCCGATTTGCGGAAAGAATCCTGGTTTTTACCTGTTTTTTACCTTTTATTACTTTTCTTGAATTATTTTTTTTTGTTGTTTTTGTGGGACGGTGACCGTTTACCGGTCGCGGTTTTCCATCCTGTGATTTTCTGTTTTAGCCTGCCGAAGCTGCCTATGCTGCGACCCGACGATTCTCCTTACTGTGGATTATTCACATTTAATTGATGGCTTTAGAGTCGGAGGTTATATTGCGGTACGGTGTTGCATCGGGTTGCTCTGGTTCTTGCATTAAATTGGCTACTGCTTACACCCCGAATTTCTTAATGTACGGTCGCGAGTTGTCGATGATTCTGCAGCGTGTTGAAAATCAGACTGTGGACCAAGATGTGGGACTCAGTCGGGTTGAACGCGTTTCTAATCTTTTGACGCTTCGTGCTCCTCGCTTTGTTCAGTGCCGCGTGTTTAGACGAGTATCCCCGCAGGCTTTCGTGTTGGCGGATACGGGTTCGGAGCACGTCGGTACTTATCATATTAAGGACATTCTCAAATAATTTTTTGCTTAATCCGTTTTCTTATTTTTTTTTTTTTCAAAATTCTAAAATATTCACATTATTTACCTGGCTATGACAACCTGGATATTCGACAGCGTGTTGTAAATCAGGTTGTGGACCAAGATGTGGGACTCAGCCGGGTTGAACGCGCTTCGAATCTTCAGACGCTTCGTTAGGTATACTCGTATGACCAAGTCTCTGATTCATAGGGATAGCAATAAGGTTTAGTATTTCGTTTAGTTTTTAGGTTAGCATTTGGTTGCGTTTTGCTGTTTGTTGGTTTTGTGTAGGTATCTTGTCCGGATTTTGTTTTAGTTGTTCGGTAGTTATGTTTTATTGGTTGTTTGTTGTGGTTTGTTTGTTTGTTTTGTTGGTTTGTTTGTTTGTTTGTTTGTTTGTTTGTTTTGCTTTGTTGTTTTTTTGTTTGGTAGGGGAGATGCTGTAGCGTTACACCGCTACAATGTCAAGTCTATTTTAGTTTGTGATTCTATTTCTGCGCAAACTTTTTTCTTGGTTCTTTCTTTATGATAAGGTTTTTGAAATTGAAATTGAGAGGGTTCGATTTTTTGACGGACTGTAAAGGGGAGTGAAAAAAATGGAGATTTTTTAGAGAGTTGATTTTTCTTTTTGATATTTTTATCTCAATTTCTTTTTCTTTGGACTATATCGATTCAGTATTAAATCTTTAATGTGCTTTTATTATTCTTAACATACAAGTATCGATCTCTAGCAATGAAGTTTATGGTGAAAAACTTCAGGGTGGGGAATGCACAATAGAGGCTTTCCCAACGACATCTATTTTGGATATCAAACGACAGATTTCTTCACATCTGAAGATTCCAATTGAAGATCAAAAGTTGCTATTATTGGGAAGAACATTAGCTGACGATCAGACCGTTCAGGGGTATCCTATTAAAGATGGCACGAGGTTGAATCTAGTTGTCAAAAAAACCAGAAGGATTACATGGAGTGGCACTGAGATATTTCATGTATGTATTGTCTGGACTGTTTATTAGACGAGAGTGGGCAACGTCGGCCTGCACCTGGATATTCGTCAGCGTGTTGTAAATCAGGTTGTGGACCAAGATGTGGGACTCAGCCGGGTTGAACGCGCTCCGAAATCTTCAGTCGCGGCAAAGTCGGCCTGCACATGAGAATGAGTCACAGAGCGACGAAATGTTTAGTTTGTAACCGTGGCGCCTGTGGTTCTTTTAAGATAGACTTTTTAAACATATTGTGATAACTTTTTTCCTCTAAATTCTAAAGGCCCCCCTTTTGTCGGGATAATTTTTGTTTCGGTTTTGATTTGGAATTTTTATACATCATTTCATCCATTTCTTTCACTCATTTAATTTTCTTTTTAAAATAACAAGCAAATTCATGTATTTCTTATTTTACCTGTTAATATTCCTTTCCTGTTGTTAACTTTCCTTTCTTTTATTTTTTATTTCTTTAGTGTGTCCGGATAATTTTTTGTTAAAGGACATTGGTCAAATTTTTTAGTTCAAAAATTATACTCGTGTTTTAAGCAGTGATTCTTTTATTTTGAAACCCAAGTTTCACTGCAGTATGTACCAACATGATTAAATATTAGCTACTCACGTGAAAATGCAGTAGTGATATCAAAGAAATCAGTTCCAAAATAGGTAATTTCTGGCAAATTAGGCTCTATGTGTTCCTTGAAATACTCCATGGCCATGGTAGTCAAATCAAATAGCTCATCGGTGACTTTGTAAGGTCTGGCTAATTTTGTTGTTGTTTTTAAATATGACAAAATACTGTACACCTCATCCAGTATCTGAAACACAAAGGCCCATGATATCAACTTGCTCACAGAGATATAATACTGTAAAATTCTAATAAGAACATAAAAACGTGCTTACAGATATAGATAATATAAATATGTAAATTTCTAATAAGAGCAAAAAATGGTTAAGTATGAAGTGGACTCCCACACTAAATGTCCTGTACAATGGTTTATAGGCATTATCAAGGAGTCAAACCCTCCTCTCAAGTCAACCTCTTTTTAAAAACACATTTTGGTTTAACAAAAAACATAAACACATCAAGGTTTAAGTTAAAATTTAGGTATATATCACTTAGGTACTTTCAATTATGATCCCATGAGGGTTCAGTTGCCTCTTGAGGTTGTGTTAGTTTCCCTAAAAAACAGTGGTATAGGTCTACCAGAATCTGATGGCAAAAAAATATATGAAAATCAAGCGATTTTCATACATTTTTTTGCCATCAGACTCTGGTAGACCTATAGTTCCTCAGAGAATTTTTCTTGAGAAGTCCACTAGAGAACATCACCTTACAAAGCCTTTTTCATTCCACACAATGAACATATCCCTGAATAATATGACAAATAAGATAAAGGATTTAAAAAAATATTTACCTCTCCAGGAAAGAAACAGCAATGTTTCCTTTCAATGTGTTTCCCAAAAGTCATTTGCAGAAGGCTTAGCCTCATGTGCAAAGTTTCAATAATGTCTGATTCACAAGCCAATGGATGACTTCTACGAGCAGATTCTCGACGAGGCATCTTTGCCTTTATTGATTGAAATCTGTGCAACATCTGATTTTGAAGACGTTGAAAAGTTGAATTTAAAATGGTGCTACAGATTGTATTGAACTGTCGGTTTACCTGTTAATGAAAATACAGCATTACAATCTAAAGTTTCAATGTATAGAAATTTCAATTAGTTCAATCTATTTATACAAATTTAGAGGATAAGAAAATTATCTAGTTTCAGGCAAAGTTAGATAAGCTGTGTATTTTTAGGGCCAAGAGATACCAAGATGAGCATGATCCTCCAGTATGTTGGTGATCACTACACCAACAGAGGTCATTAAACAAAACACCTAATAACCAATGATATGAAGTGATCCATATCATTGTAAGTCTACATGTGTATCAGTGATGTTCTATGAGCTCTTCTATTTAAATTGGAAGATTGTAAACTTACAAAAATAAAGTTGCCATAATCCTTTACTTACGGGGTTTTCATCAAAATTTTAAATCAAAAAATCATATGACAACCCTGTAGTTAGATCTAGGAAAACTGGAACCAGACGAAATGCAGCAGCTGACACTGGTACTTTAATTTAATTTTTCTGTGAATGATCACCCTTCCCTGTCTAATCCAACTCATATGGCAGCTAATAAATAAGCTGCCATCAAATATTGCTGTTTCAGGAGTTATTTGTGACTTTAATCTGTATTGCTCAAAAACCAACCAAAACAAGTTTTTTTTTATAATAAGTTATACAATTTGGAGGTGAGTGTGTCAATCAAGGTGCTGTTAGGCAGTCATATTACTTGCAAACACTACTTTACAAAATGGTAAAGAGTATTTATATTAGCTAGACTAATACTATAGAACTAATGTAGTAAGTTAATGGATAAGTCTGTTATGATCGTTCATAGATATAGATATCTAAATATATTTATAACAAATATTATATGTATAGATTAAACTCTCACAAGGGCAAAATGTAACAACGGAATAAAATTATACTGGTAATTTCGATGGCATGGCAATCAAATTAGAAATACAAGGGAATATTTACTTGGGAAAAAATAAATGTGAAATAATAACCATTCGCATGTGTGACACAGTCTTGAATCCCAAATAGCTAAAGATCTTATCTATGACTTCAATGGGCAGATCAAGAAAATTAGTGGATGCTTTTGATGCTGGCACTATGGCTGTACACTTTGAAGAGCTGGCGTGCGGAGAAGAGCCACCAGGGAGGAGAGCGCTTGAATGTCTGGTCACGCGCGGCACTGCTGCTGGTTCAATGTGAGGACCTGCACCCTCACTGCTGCCGGTCCCTCCTACGCTACTCATTTGCCTTGTAGACACCATCTTTCCCAGTTTAATTTTAATTTATTTCTGAAAACTAAATATTACTCAATTCACTTCAAGATAACTTTTGCTAAAAAACCAGCGATTATCCATTTCTATCACGCAATCGTTATTTTAAAGGAACAGTTAATGAAATACTGAATAAAACTAATAGTAAAACAGCACTAGGTTCGAATATTTTTCATTGAAATAAAACAATTTACTATGTGCACTACCGAGCATATTCTAAAATGGTGGCCATGGATGGCTAGATCGCTCGAACCTAATCACATGAAAATGTATTACAGCAAAGTGTATATGCAATCAAAGTTATTTCAAAAGAAAGTACGATTAATCACTCACTCAAGAGTTCATGAACATCTTTTGATAATTAAATAGATTTTTAAATATGAACAAATTTTTAATGAGACGCAGTAGTTTCAAACGCGCTACGCTTTCACAAAAAATATTTTTTTTTGTGGGTTTGGTTTGGTTGGTTTCGTTGGAGGGAGGGAGTTGGAAACTCAGTCCCGAGATTGCCATTAAAAAAATAAGTAACACATAAAGGTTAACGCACATACAAAGTGTCCTAAGATCATGGAAGTAATAAGTTTACAAAGTACTTATTACTTCCATGCCTAAGATTTAATCAAAGGAGAGGCTATATCAAAGCGTGTGGTGTGAATGGTGTGATCGATGCTCTCTGCGTAAGTTTCTCATAATAGGGCTACTGTGCCTCTGGCCTCTGCCAAAGAAAGGTACAAGATCATGCTCATACTGGTTTGTGATGTATTGGGCTTGTGGCTTTGTGATGTACTTCTCGACTTCTTCTTCGACAAAAAGCAAAGTTCACCAGTACTTGTCCTAACTAATATTATAAATGCGAAAGTGAATTTGTTTGTTTGTTTGTTTGTTTGTTACCTCTTCACGCTTTATCTACTGAACCAATCTTCCTGAAATTTCGCATACACATAGCTGGAAGTATGGAGAAGGACATAGGGTACCTTTCATCTCGGGAAAAAGCACAATTTCCATGGGAAATTCACGCGGGCGAAGCCGCAGGCAAAAGCTAGTACAGAAATAAATCTGAAAAACTAAATAGGTACCTGCGAGAAGTCTTACAAGCTAATTATTAAAAATAAAAAACACGACTGACAAGTTTTTACTAAAAAAGTACATACAAACATATAAGTTATATACATTTTTGAAATCGCCTTTTAAAGCCCTTCAATTTGATACCCCACTCGATAAGATTGATCAAATTTTATTTTTTTGGTCTGCTATTTATCACATATATAATCCGCCATTTTGTTTTTATGATGACGTCATATAGCCTATGTCACTCGGAGTAATGCAAGGAATCTAAAAATACCTCTCACATCAAAATCTGTTAAGCCGTTCAGGACTTATGGTGGAATAAAGAAACTTACATACATACATACATACATGAACCCTGAAAACATAACACTCCTTTTTTGGTCAGTCGTGTAAAAAAATAGTGCATGTTTTGTGCTCTTATCTTCTCTTGTTGGTTAAATGCTCTAAGCCTCAAAAGTCTCGCTCCACTAGCATTAAGCCGATGTGATATTATCGGTTTCCGATTTCTTTTCCGAAATTTTCGGGAACGTTTTCTTTCAATTTTTTGCGAAAGTCTGTCTACTTCACGGTTGTTACTATTTCACGGCGCGCCGTTTCAAAGTTTTTATGAAAAACATATGATATTTCTCCACGAATGGAACCGCGGGCGACAGCTAGTACCTACTGAAATATTTATCTCTGAAAAAATCTCAGGAATGTAATTCCATGAAATTTTTCTGAAATTTCTTGGGAATGAAATTCTCAAGTCTTGGGAAAATCTCTGAAATTTCTAGTAAATTTTCACGGAAATGAAATTCACAAAAAAATTCTTGAAAATTTTCCCGGAATGAAATTCTCAAGAAATATTTTGGCCATTTTGGGTAAATTTCTCCGGAATATGGAAAATATGCATTAACCATCAACCGATTTTCTTGAAAATTTTAATGATTGTCATTCATTTTATTTTACAGGCAGCTGCAGAAGAAAGAAAATTCCCTTTTTTAAATATTTCAGGTACTTTTCAACAATTTCCGTTTTAGGAAATATTTCCGAGAACGTTTCCTGACTATTTCCGAAAATTCTCGAATATTTCAGAAAGGGCACATCACTGCTCGACAGACAAAAAGAAAGGGCCCAGTTGTTGGGACACTTCTATCTTACCTTTTTAAGGTTCCGTACCTCAAAAGGCAAAAACAGAACCTATAAGATTACTTTGTTGCCCGTCTGTCCATCTGTTTGTCTGTTCATCGTCTGTCTACGTCAACGTGATCAAGAGTCAAAAGATATTACCGCAAATGTTGCGAATTTTTGCATATTTTGCGATTTCAGGTAGCAGGATAATTCAACTCAGTTAGATTCTACAGCATTATTTTGTCGATTTTTTAAACGTGCTTTTTTGTAAGTTTTTATTTTAAATAGTCATTCGAAGGCAAAAAAATATGTAGGTTCTGTCATCGAGATATTATGTACTAACGCACAGGTTCTGTAGGTATATTTTAAAAGTTATTTTTTGAAAATTCGAAGTTTGATGGAAATGACGTTTTGTACCACATAATGATTTTAAAATATCTCGAAATGATGATGATGGTAAGGAAATGACTATTCAAATGAAAGAAAGTCATTAAATCATCATTTAATATATAAGAATTAACATAAAATAAACACGAAATTTGATCAATACAAACTAATGATACAATACAAAACACTTTATAATAAAATATTGTTTTTATTCAACCCAAATGCATTCTTCACTGATCCCGAAGAAAATATTACCAAAAAAGTATAAATTTTTAAATATTATTTTAAATAAATATGGGTTTGCTCTTGACTACAGTATTGCCCAAGGGCAGGGACAGCGTCGCCTCAGTGCTTGTTTGTTCTATCTACCAAATTTATCAAAAATGAACTTTGAATGCAGTATTGTTAGAAATTAAATTTCAGTCCTGTTAGATAAGAAATATTTATGAATTTTTACTCTTAAAATAACAAAAAGTTAATTTCAAATTTATTTGTGACACGACACTGTAATGAAATTTTAGTGCTTGTTTGTTCTATATCCAGCGATTGTTTTATGTCCTCACTTGTATAAGACGTTCAGAGCTTGCTTGTTCTATGTCCACTCAACCGACCAATCATAGCCCGCGACGTCATGTCCGCCATTTTGTTTGATTGTCACTGTGGCTGGAGACATCGCAACAGGTACTTTGTCGCTCCCGAAAATAATTCGAAAAAACTAAGTTTTTAACTAAGTTTTAGTGTTTTATCTTATTTTATACATACATAAATTGTTTAAAAGTATGTTACAGTCTGATTATAAACAAGAATTCAATCAGACGCTGCCACAGAGTGTGCAATAAGTACTTTTAAATTTTCCCTTGAGTTCGTTTTAAATTTGAAACAGGGTGTTGTTTTTCTACGACTTTGTTGAACCATCTCCAAGCTAAGTCCAAGAGTGTTATCGTATAAGTACATTGCTATTCTTAGTAATGTCAATACCTGCATTTGGATTTTGGCAGCAACACGGTACTTTTAACTAGTTAAGGAAGGTTTACATTCCTCAATCATTGAGCTATTGTGGACGAAGTAAGGAGTCTTTCGCGACCGGGACCGCGGTCCTAAACGCCACCTTGGTAATTAATATATATTTTAAGTGATACGTTAGGGCCACTAAATAAGAAATCCCTCTGCCCCAAAAGGGAAAAGGCCCCGGTCCGATCAAGATTCACTACTATGTGAACGATAACTATCTTATTATTATTATTTTTCAGTGATTTTTTATGTAGTATAAAGAAAGCATATCCCTGAAAACATAATACTCCTCTTTAGGCAGTCGTGTAAAACATGTTAACATGTTGTTGTAAACTAAAATAGGTTTGCTTTTGTATTTGTTATGAATAATATCGTGAATTAAACACCATCCTGTATAATATACCTGGGAGATAGAACAATTAAGCACGCAAATATGATACAGTCACTTTGTCCTATGTCAAATGTGGTAATGTTCTATGTCCACATTCGTAATTATTTTTGTGCATTTTTGTTCTATCTCCACATAAAAACTGTAAAATAAGGTATAATTAATTCCCTTCTACAGATAAAAGTTATAACCATTAATTCATAGGTAACTCATGTATTTTTAAAGACCTTCAAAAGTAGAAGCTAAAGCTTTTTTAAATAAATACAGCAAAAAACGCTTCTCCTGTAAAATTTGACTGATGGTAGATAGAACAAACAAGCACTGAAGCGACGACAGGTCTACGACGGTGTAGCAAGCTTACCCAAAAGCAGCCTATTCACTCTGGTTTTAAAGACAGTCAGGTTGAATGTGGTGCTCAGGAACACAGCCGCGGGCAGGGAGTTCGATTCCTTCGTTGTGCGCATTAAGAATTCTGACGAAAAGCGCTTGATGCGTGCGAGGAGAGCATCGACCAAGAAGGAATGATAGCCCGCAGTGCGTCTGAATATCCGATTTAAAAAAGGGGCAGGCTGTGAAGCTAATCGTTTGTTATTTTTTTATACCCGATTATTCTCTTGACTCAGCGTTCCACTTAAATCAAGAGTGGCCAGTCGGTACTTTGCGACTTTCTGTAATACAACAGTGAAAACCGCATCAATGTTGTCTCGTAGTTTTGCGTGTTGCGCGTACAAACATAGAGACAGACATCCAAATATTCTAAAAAAATATATTTACTTGCTGTCATATTTTATTCCAGTCACTCCTCCTCAGTTTCTAGTAATTCAGTTTCTTGTGGATTTCTCTAAAAATATCTTCTGCAGTTCGGGCTGAAAATATTATCTAATATCAACAATTTTCGAAACGATGTCATTTCCATCTACATAACACTATTACCATTTTAATTATTTAGAACGGAATGACGTTACTGAAAATGATGTTTTCGACGATTTTGTCTGAATATTCAAGAACCCTTAATCTAAGCTTTTTTAGTTAGGACTTAAGCCAACCATCACGCCGATAATTAAAAAAATCAGGCAACGTGCGCGTATTCTACCCTTTTAGTGTTGCAAAGCATACTGAGCGGAAGAAGAGGGATATTAACGGGGTTCAGTTTTGTTAAAAAAAAACGCAGGTACTTCATAGTCATCGCGCAGGTAATGATGAAATATACGTGACAATTTTTATTTATTTTTAAATGTATATAAAAAGGAAAGTTCCCCTGAATTTATTCTGTTGCAAAATGGACTTCGATATTGTTTGGTTAACACAACGAAAATGTTAAAACTGGGTAACCCCAAATTTAAAGCTCTATTAACATGGTATTTCTTCGGAAATTATAATTTTTACGAAGAAGGTGATGACTATTTTTGCCTGTTTTTTTTTAATAACATCAAAAATACAATTCTTATAATTAAATAAAGTTTGGCGCCTTAAGCAATAAAAGACTTAGATCCTCTACGAACAAACTACACGTACTTTAAATCGTTAGTCAATTTATAAAATACATGTAAAACTTTTTTGAACGCATTAGTTTATTTACCCCAATCAAAACCTATGGGGTAATTCCTGTTGACCTAAAATTATGAATCTTATCTTATCTTTAACTGCAAAGTTAACTTTGTTTTTGCAACTACATAGTTGGTCTTTTAGTTAGCTATAATGTGAGATGCTTTGCGTGTACGGAATCCTCAATGCGCGAGTGTGACTCGCACTTAGGTTTTTTACCTTCTTCTAGGTAAAATTATATTAATAATATTTTTGCTTAGCTGTTGGCTATATGTTTAAGTATGTGTCATCTTTTGTTATTATTTTATATACTTATAGAGTTGACAAAGATGCAAATTAGTAGGTACAAAAACGAAAACTCAAAATATAATGTGAATGAGAGCTAGCAAAACTAAGTTTGTGTCTGCAGCCATTGCGGTATAAACAATCGGGCCCTTGATTCTATAAATTACAAACGTAGATGTCGTGCCTCAGTTGTGTCTCAAAAGCCAAAGAAATCGTAATAAAACATAGAAGACTTATATAGATCTTGTCAATTTATTTCAATTTCTTTGGCTCTTGAGACACTATTGAGACACGATATCAACGTTTTGCAATTAGTTGAATCGGCCCCCTGTTTGAACGATAGTTTTATTTACAACATCGTCTATCTCTCTGTCTACCTACACACTCTATGTTAATTTATTAATTAATTTGTTTCAAGGCAACAAAGTGTGCAGTGCATAGTAAGGCAGGAGCAATCATAATAATTTATTGCAGGTTGCTTCCCATATATCGCAAGTTAAAATGCAACAAATATTGCAAAGTGTAATCATCATCATGATAATGTTCGTTTACCTTTATGATTATTGCTTCCAACTTCTAAGTTTATTGTATTTGCCATATTTTTTTTATCAATGTCAACATAATGTCAATGTCACATCAATGTGTGACAGTGACAGTATTGGTACGAAAGAAAGAAAAGAATGGGAATGTGTAGGTACATAAGTTACATATTTGTTTGGAATAGATAAACAGACAGAAATAAAATAATACGCAATTTTACACAGTCATATATTTACCTATCATCGTGACTTTTATTTATATGTATTTATGATAGGTAGTTATCAAAGTTAATGGTAGCTAAAAATACCAAATTCAAACTCTTACATAATGTATCCTCGTTGTGGTAGTAGTGGTTCTATTCAAAATATTCATCAGACGCCGTCTTCTTCTAATCACAATTCGGGTAAGCTTGTAAAACCATTTGTTCATTAATATCATTTTGACATTGTAAGTTGTACTTCACCTAAGGGCTTAATCACATACAAAAGATTAAACCATTCCCTCATTCGCCTTTTACTATTTTGCAAAGGCATCATCTGGCATAGCTTCTTACACTTCTGGGCGAGTGCACTTATTGTTTTTGTCAGTCGCACAGAAAGGGTAAAAAGTTAAGTAGGCATACTTTTTTTACCCTTGCTATTCACATGTCATTATTACATAATAATTGTTATTATCTTTCGGTGGAATCAACCATGTGCGTGCTTACCAGATTTGAGATTGAACAAATCAATATATGCTTACATATTTTAGTTGAATAAAAGTTTTTTGTTTTTTTAACAAAAGCAGAAGGGTTTGTTCAAATTCAAATAGGGTTCAACAATCAACAATAGTAAATTGTTAATAGGTATTATATCTATATAAATAGCCATAGATATGGATATTAAAATACCTTGGCCAAAAGCCTTGGCTTTCATATACATAAAACTGCTTTTCAAATTTGATTGATAGTAACAGAAATACCGTAATGTGGGGCTTTTTGCAATCATGGGGATAATTGGAATTTTTTGAAAAAAAGATTTGGTTACGAATATTTTTTTATCTGGCTATAGTAGGAAACGTATTTTATAACTTGGCAATACAACAATTTCTTATGTCAATGTCAAATAAGTTTTTTATACGTTACCGGCGCCGAACATTGGGCAGTGACTTATTTTATAAACTCCTGAAATTCGTAGTATTTCGAGGCCTGGAAACTTTCGTCGGGTACACCACATATTGAAAGGTATGTACAAAGTAATCTAAACTGCGTAAAAGTGTATTTCATCCGCTTTCCAGGGCTTCAGTTAGAATGTTCCTATCTCTCACTGTTAGTCTGCTTTTTGGTGGTTTTTGAAATGGGGCTTTTTGGTTTTTGTTTGGGGCTAATTGAAACATAGTTTTAAATAGCCCCCTTTGAAGCTTGTAAAATATTGCTTTGTCTTTTGTTCGTCGTTTCAAATAGCCCCAAAAGCAGATTTTGACTCAATTAAGGGTAAGTTATTTACCAAATGACAATACGAAAAGTGTATTTATTATTTATAAGGTTGTGATCTATTGCTAAAATTTCATCATCATCCCAATTAAATCTCTAGCGGTAAATCTGTAGAACCTAGGGTTCGCTACCTATCTTAGTTATATACATATAGTATACAGAGCGACTGTCGTGTGACATTTATTTTTTCGATAAAATCGGTTTTGAACTACATTTAGTTTTCACATTATAATTACTTTTCATTTTCGAATAAAATTATTAAAAATTAAATCAGATGTATTTTTAAGTAAATATTTATTATAGAACCCTTTAAAACCTTAAAAGGGGAAATTCCGTTCATCAGTACGAAGGACTATATCAACGGAACCAATTAAAAAAAAAAGTCTCCGCATATATTTGCCCCTTTGGCGAAACATTGTTGTATGGAAATCTCATTTTATTTTCGATTTCCCAGCATTGGTTCCATACAAAAAGTTCGTAAACTGACTGAATCACCCCTTTTACGGTCGGACAGGGCTTTTTCTATAGACCGAATATGTAAAAATACTCCTCAGTGACATAGGCTATGGCTATATTATTTGTAAATGTAGCCATTGATAGTCTATGTCACCCAAGTCATTACGTAGTAGGAATCTAATAAAATCTAATTTATTAAAATCAGTTCAGTAGTTTAGGCACTACGATGAACATACTCTTACAAATATAATTACCTACTATAAAAACCAAAAGGTAATAATTTTCGCAGTCTATGTATGTAACATAGACTGCGTAAATCATTACCTTTTGGTTTTGCCAGTCGGTTAAAAATACAAAGCACTTCGCCTTAAATATTCCAAATATTGCTTGATACTTTACGAATAATACATTTGATATTCTACATGAAATTCCAAATATCCCCAAATTAGTGATGGTATATATTATCGAATAAATAATAAATGGTGGATTATTTCCTTTTCAGTGTTGCAAGAAGTGAAATTGAGATGGTCTCAAGACAGTATCTTTCCCTTTAACCGTTCCAAATAACGCTTATTGTTTTTTTTTAACATGAAGTTGAAAAAAATGAGAAACCACAAAGCAATGAAGTCAGATACCAAATAACCCCATTAAAGCGATATTTGGAAAGGCACATTTAAAACATTATATCTTCTAAATTATTTATAGGAAATAAAAAGTTATTATTGTGATTTCGAGAAAAATAAAAAAACTACCCTAAAAAATATAGTTTATATCTGCAAAGTAACTAGTGTTTTTGTAAACACCAGTTTTATGAAAAAACTGGTCCAATTAGCCCCACTTTACGGTAAGCATATTCAAACAAACAAAAATTATTTCCAGCCTTAATTTTTATCAATAAAAATTAAAACAACTTAATCCTTACTTCCCCCAAGGACACTTTCCAAAACAGCCTCTTTTTTTCCTCATTAGAAGACAAATCAATATATATATTTTACATACACTTTACAATTGACTAATGTAACTAAATCTTTGAAGCAAATTTTAAATCCCACTTTTAATTATTCTAGGTATCAACATTAAACTTAAGCGAAAGCAAATTACTTTTCATGTAATTCTTATGAGAATAAAGCTATTCTAAACCTAAACCTAACTTAATGTAGCAAGAAGTAGCCAATAGTAAAGCCTAATTCTAGTCTTTATAAGTACATGTATTACTGAATTATATTGCAGAAGATGAAGATGACAGTGGTGACAACAAAGCTTCAGCGCTGAGTTTCAAAGAAAGGAGGAGAGAAGCTCACACCCAGGTAACTTAACTATTCAGATATATAACATCAGATGTTCCAGATCTTCAATTTTTATATGTCAGCAGAAAATGCTCATCAGGTTGAACGACTTTTAATAAGGCGCCATTTCCATATATGTTATAGTGTTGCTGGTCTCTTGCAGTTCTTCATCAGATGTTCCAGATCTTCAATTTTTGTACGTCATCAGAAAATGCTCATCAGGTTGAACGACTTTTGTTAAGGCATTTCCATATTTCTTATAATTTAGCTGCTCTGTTAAGGTTCTTCATCAGGTGTTCCAGTTTTCAAAATCAATTATAGCCTATATGTTGCCCAGGCTTAATAGCTATACAACAAAAAAGTTTCATTCAAATCCGTCCAGTAGTTTTTGCGTGAAACGCGTACATACATACAGAGAGACAGACAAGAAATTCCAAAAAATGTTTTTTGCTTTCTATTATTCTTTTTAAGTGTCCCTCTATCCATTTCAGTCAAAACTACAAAATGTAGGTACAGACAAAATATTTTTACTGTTTTATTATATGTATAGATTATTTATTTATATTTATTTATTCTGGGTTTTTCATAAGAGCAGAGCCTCTTGGTGCAGCTAGTATTTAATAAGTTATGTTAAAAGTTCTTACAAAATTTCTTCTGGACTAGAGTACTACTATTTTACCTTATTATATACAGTGGTGGCCAGCTAATTAGGGACACCAGTCGATTTTCATACAAACGAGGTTACTTTGAAGCCTTGGTTCAATGCCAGGATTGATCTGAGCTGTGATCTGATGATGGCCATCTAGGCACAGAATTAATATTAGTACTACGTACAGAAAGGAAACTCCCTGCCCCTCCCGCAATATGGCACCCCCCCGCTCCTTCCGTACTTCTCCCCCGTTCTTGTGTAACTGTGGGACGTTCGACTATGAAAACGCACACATTGACGTGTTACTGACGTGTTCACGGATATACAGTTTCATTTGTAGTAGTAGTAGGCATATTTGACGCGCCGTTTCTATGAAGCGCCCGCCCTGTGATCTAGGGATAGAATGGAGGACATCCAGATCGCTATACACGCCCAACTGATCAGCATTCTGTATAGGAAGATATGCAAGCAAACAAATCTCACAAAAATTGTTTGACTGGCCAATTACTTAACCACTATAATGTTACAAATTAAATATATATATTTCTTTTTTTACAGGCAGAACAGAAAAGAAGAGATGCTATAAAAAAAGGTTATGATTCCTTACAAGAGCTAGTTCCAACTTGTCAACAGACAGATGCATCTGGATACAAACCCAGTAAAGCTGCTGTAAGTTATATTTCTTTTGGAAATTTTTTATATATTTTGGAAGACACAGAGACAGATTTCAATGTATATTTGTGTTAATATAATAACACCAAATAAATATTTAAATCCTTTAATTATATCCCCAAAGAAGGCATTTTACTTTATGTTGTTAAATATAGGTGCCCTTACACGTAGACAATAAATTTTATAAGAAAATTTACATTAGATTACTTAGTTGATGCAGATGAGGTTTTTATAGACTAAATATCTGATAAACTTCAAGGTTCACTTAATTTTAGTATCATGTAAGATTTAAGGTGGTGCACGCAAGCTCAAAAAAATCCTAAGCACTCTTGCCTTAAAGTTCTCTAAATTTTCTTCCCATATTTCCCATTTGTTTTCATTGTATCCTATATTCCAGGTGCTCCAAAAGTCGATCGACTACATCCAATACTTGCTACAGCAGCGGCGAAGGCAGGAGGACGAGCGTAATGCCCTGCGCAAGGATGTGGTTGCTCTGCGCATCATGCAGACTAACTATGAACAAATTGTCAAGGCGCAGCATTCCGTGCCCGGGCATAATGAGCAGAGGCTGACTGATCAGGACAAGTTTCAAGTTGTAAGTTTCATTTCATTTCTATATTATAAGCACAGAATAAATATAAGTACTTCATATAGAAAGGAAACTTCCTGCCCCTCCCGCAATATGGCGTACCCGGCACTTCTCCCCTGTTGACTTACGGATTGGAACGCTATAACTATGAAAATGTTAATTGCTAACCTTCACTAGTTGGAGAGGCACCTTTAGAAGAAGAACTATGAAAACGCACACATTGACGTGTTCGCGAATGTACAGTTTCAGTTGTAGTATTAGTAGGTATATATGACGCCCCGTGAAGTGACGTCTGTGAAGTGCTCCCCTGTGCTATAAGTCCCCGCCACGAGATCGTAGAATATAATTACACCATGATCTTATTTTCTACGCCTTCCTGCCGGCAACTTTAGGTAGGTATAGCATGTGCCTATTACTTACATGATTGTAGGTACAATCAGATGTAGCGAAACATCCTATCTCATCAAATCCTGTTTCAGGGAGGCCAAGAAAGAAGAATACGAATTCTTATTGGATGTATGAAATGAACAAACTTTTTTTTACTTTCTACAGTCTAGTGACGGTGCTTTTAGTATATTTATTTATTTACTTTATGTAAATGATATAATAAAGTTCATGATTTCGTTTGTTGAAGTGATATTCTCACTGGAACTTAAAGTCAGATTGGAATTTATGGATATTTATGAAACATAGGCAATAAGTATATTCATCCTAAAATGCCCAGAAGTTACAAATAAAATTCAGGATACTTCGGTATTCCGCATAGGTTTGATCCTCTATTTTTCGAGGAGGTTCTTATTAAAAATATGTTATATTATTGTTTTATTTAAGGCCTTAACCCTATCTCATCCACTGAATCCTATTTCAGGGGGGCCAAGAAAGAAAGATACGAATTCTTATTGGATGTATGAAATCAATAAACTATTTTTTTATTTTCTACGTTCTCGTGTCGAGGGTTCATGATTTCTCGAGCTTTTCAATTTCTCGAGACTCGAGAATTCTCGAGGCTGATTTCTCGGGGCTTCTCGGGTTGTCGAGAAATTTACATTTACGTACGTGTTCGCATATAAATTGGTTCTAATAACGTCAAAATAATATTATTCAGACTCATAATTATAGTTTCTATTAAACTAAACAAAAATCAACATGAAAGAAAACGTTAATATCTTAACTTATAATTTAATTACAATCACAGCACCATTTTTAGCTGGTTATTAGAAAAAAAAACAAATTAAAACTTGTAAGTAAACAAAAATAGCTTATATAAAACAAAATAAAATAACATAAAAGAAAACGTTTAAAAAAAACCGGCCAGGTGCGAGTCGAACTCGCGCACCGAGGGTTCCATACACGCAAAGCATATCTCATTATAGTTCTGACTAAGACCAACTAGTTTCAAAAACAAACTTAACTTTGCAGTTCGATCCCTAGGATTCATACTGCATCGAGCGCAAAAATAAGTTTGTAACACTTTTTTTAAACTTCCAAGAACATATTTACAACTTTCAGATTTATTCCTGTACAAGTACTGTTAGACCTTGCTTTTTGCCAAATTTCATAATTTTAGGTCAATGGGAAGTACTCCATAGGTTTTGATTGCTGCCTGAAATTGCAAACAATGCAAAAAAATTACGGTAATAAGTCCTGATCGCGTTGACGTATAATTTTGATTATTTTTTGCTGAAAGACACCGAGGATTCGAGTATTCGATATTAATTTCAACTTGATACTTTTAAGCATTCCTGAGAAAAAAGTTTGACAGACAGACAGACAACAAAGTGATCTTATAAGGGTTCCGTTTTTGCCTTTTAAGGTACGGAATCCTAAAAAATATTTATTATATAGGTAAATGATTTCTCGAGTTCTCGACTTTTCTCGAGCTTAATTTCCCGGGAACAGAGCCCAACGATTTCCCGGGAATTCTCGGCTCGAGAATTCCCGGGAATGAACCCTAGTCGGAGCCTTTAGTATATTTATTTATTTACTTTATTACTATACAATGAAAATGGTATAATAAAGTTGATGATTTCATTTGTTGAAGTGATATACCTACTCAATGATTCGAAAAATATTTTTGTATATGATTGTGGCGTACAGCGGAGCGTCATGTTCCCCGCTACCCGCATTGAGCTGTGACTCATTATATTCAGATACGTCTCGGTGTGCGGACGGTTGCCCGAGTGCACAGGCTGTTATCATTCTCAGTGACTATCTAGTCGCTCTGTACCAACTTATACCAATAGTCAGGATACGGTGGAGCCCCAGTTAACTGACCCGGTTAAGCCCCGGGTCAGGTTGTGCTGTGGGGCACATAACGTGCGGGGCGGGGCACGTTACTATGCCGTATAATATTAGTGCCAACGGCACATTTGGCGACGAGATAAACGTGAGTAATTAATCTTTATTAAAAAAAAAAAAAACAAAGAAAGTGGGTGGAATATTCAATTTAATTTTATAATCCTATCACTGGGCTTCCGCCCGCGTTAGATTCTTATTCGAGGGTAGAATCTTAAGAAAATATATCGTAAAGAATAATCAGCCACCTCGATAATCAATAATTTAGTGAAAAGGGTACAAAATGACCTTATTGGCTTTGGTACCATGAATGGCTCAAGGGATCTTGGCACCAACATAACAACAATACTTTTTATTTAAATATTATTTTCAATATTTTCCTGCATCTATAGTTTGGCCATAGTGGCCGTGATGATATACATATATGAAAAAGTTAATAAGTAGGTACTAAACAATAAACGACAAATACAGATTTCACGTAACATTTAATGGCTCTGATTGTGATGAGCGGCACCTAACTGTTTATGAATAGCTTTTCGCTTAATACAATGAGTATTATTCTGTTAACAATGCACTTTCTGTACATAATTTGAAATATTTGCTCATTCATTTATTCACTGTACAATATTTACAATTTATCATTATACAATGTTACATAAACCAGTAATATGAATGCATACTTAGTTTTCTTAGGTTAAAACCTCAGTTTAAAACGTAACTACAGTGATTCAAAGCATGAGGTCGGCTGGACTGGCACTACCGGCAGGTCACAAGACAGAATATTTATAATTGATTATTTTTCTAAAGCGAAGTATATATAGCAATTACCTACTTTTAATTTAACGATTTAACATAAGAAACAAAAATTTAAAGCTTGTGTCGTGTCACTGTGAAAGATACACGAATTTTTGTTTATCAAAGTTTTTATACCTTTGGTATTATCAAAATAGATAAAACAGTGAAATAAATAGGTATAAAAATGGAATATTATAATTATTTTCTCATCACAATCAATTCAGTTCAATTTGTGTCAAATAACTAATACCCAATTTCTGAGATACTTTTGTCAATCTGTTGATCTATTACCATAATAATTGCGTTTCTGAACAACGTAAACTAAACTATGTTTAATATGAGGTTAACTTAACTGTCCATTGTGACGATATTTTATATAATAAAGGTACCTAAGTGCAACCAGAACAGGGATTGTGGTCGGCTGGTACCTGAACTAAAAAAAACATGTTTCCCTGGTTCCCAACCCGAGAGATTATTGTAATTAACTGATATTTAATCGATAGTGTACTTTTTCCATATGATTGATTAATATCGTGAAAAAAAAACACAAAATTTTAACTAAGAGTAGAATAAAAATAAATAGTAATACCTCGGTATTAAAACAATTACAAGGGTGCAAGTAAATTTTAGAAAGAACTATAGAAACTATATTCTTGATATGTCTCTAAATATAAGAATTATTTTAACTAAATAGTCAAAAGTTGACTAGTATCATAAAGAAACTACCATCCGAGTTGCAAGAAAATACACGCCAAAATGAAAAAAAAAAAAAAATTAAGGACAGTTTTAAATAATTAGTCTGGTTCTAAAAATACATGATATTTTAACCAGTGGAGTTCGTTACAGCTTCTGGTTGACCGGAACATTGATAGATGCGTCGATTAAGATGTTGTTCTCTGTGATTACAATATTCAGAAAACAAAAACTTGTTTATGTAACACTGGCGGCCCGTCCCAGCTTTGCAAATGGGCCATTTAGAGGTAAATTATGTTACATAGAAATAATATAGGTGCTAACGCAGGAATACATTTTGAAATCAATCCAGTGATTAAGATTTTTTGTTAAAAATATCTTAAAGGAAAATGCAAAACTTCCATTTTGTATTATGGGTATGGAAGTGTAAGAAGTGTAGATTGTACACTAAAATGTATTGTATATTTAATGTGAAATAAACAAGTAAAACATATAAAATAGGTACCTAAATAAATGGATTAAAAAAAATACGGCAGTAAATACCAGTCGATAACATGTACAAGTTTAAGCCACCAGGAAACCTACAATATAAAATGGAGGCATTTATTTACTTTACTCAATTATTATTTTACAGTCTACCCTGTAAAACAAAAATGGTATTTCATTGAAAGCGAATTAATTGAACTTATTGGTGAAAACATAAATTAAGTTTATTACAAAGGATTTAAGTATGATTGTTCGGTCCTGACAAATACAGTAACTGGACTATGCCCAACGATTTTGATATTAATTGATGCTATAATAACTACTTGAACGAAGGTACACTCGGTTGCCTTTATATGTTTACATTAATTTACTTCACTAATCACAATGGTACCCCAAGAAGCAAGTTTACGTGCATGAACAAATTATATTAATTGTTCTTTAATGCACTATAAGTATACCATACATAAATGCTGTTCTAAAAACTATTCATAGTTTAGTTTATTAAAATTTCCAATTGTAATGATGTGTAATGAGATATTATTTTCCATTGATCATTGACGAGTTAGCAATGAATCAGTTAGTTGTAATGACAACACAATATTTATTTGAAAATAGAGAAAAGCAGTTAAAATATCTAAATACATGGTGTCACCTAAATATTATTTTTACTATTTTATACTCCTACTTAATATCCAACAGTATTTTAGTACCTTTGTTTATGAGTCCATAATTATAGATTGATAAGTCAGCATTAACTCGACCTCGGCAATTTTATTGCCTGAAGTCATCATTAAATTGCTAAAGTTACCTTTGTGAACCAAAGTATGAATTCAGATGAATCGATATTATGGATCGTTTAACCAGCATTAAATTGCTAAAGTTACCCAAAATAAAACGAACAAATAATGAATATTGATGTGCACTTTTGTGCTACAAATAAAAATATTATGAATTGTTAAGCTAGCATTAAATTACACGGAATCTGCAGTTAAAATGCTCATAGTCAGCATTAAATTGCTAAAACTACCCAATATAAAACGAATAAATAATAAAATTGATGTGCACTTTGTGCTACGAATAAATGTTATTCCAATTAGGTATTTAAGTTTATATCTAATTGAGAATAACCAATATGTGTTTCGTTTGAAATAAAATATGTGTAAGGACAATGATGACCTCTGTATGTGGTCCCGGGATAAATTCTCGGTCAGGTCAAATAATCTTTGTAAATCGGCCTGGGTCTAGTAGTGTGCCATCCTACACACAAGCGACTGTTAACAGCAATAATCCACAAAGGTGGATAAGTAATCAATGTGTAAGGACAATAACGACAACCTCCTTGTGTGGTCCCGGGTTAATTTCTCGGTCAGGTCAAATGTTTTGTTTAAATGGGCCTGGGTCTAGTGGTGTGCTATCCTACACAAAAGAGTTTCACTGTTAACAGCTATTCCGTATATGGGTGACTGTAACGGATAAAGTAACGACTGTTATTAATTTAACAGCTATTCCACATAGGTGGTTAAAGAAATGATTGTGGTCCAGCAGCTATAAAAGTATTGGAGACGTCCAGTCTTAGCAAATCCATATTGTTGGGTTGTAATTAAATATAATGTATATTGGAAAAATGTATAATGCAGATCATTAAAAATATATATATTCTGAACCTGCTACTGACAGGTTACAAAAAACTTATTGCCAAATTAAGTTTAAAAATACAGAATAGTCACTCCTAAGCTAATACATAAACAAATATGTATTTTATTAAACTAATGTAGGTACATTACATACAATTTAATAAAATGATTATTTTAATATAGTATTAATTGAAATTGACACTGGACTGGAAACATTAACATAAAACTAAAGTAGGTATGGATAAATTTAATGTCGTCCTGACAAGATGTTGCCTTGCGGTAAGGTGCCCAGAAGACTGGCAGAATTGCCAAGTTGAATGGCAATACTGATCCTTTGATCAGTAGGAACCTATATAACATTAAGTTAAAAAAAAAAAAAAAACATTATCCTTGTTATTTAGATTTTAAATTAGTTGCTGCTTTAACAGATTTAACTAATAAGCAACTCATGCTTTATTAACAGCAAATCCTTATTTGTGTGTGTTTTATAGAGAAGGTCTATATACTGTTCCGGCTAAGTTTAGATCCAGAATTTACGCCAAGCAATGGTATCGTGTCTACTTCATGACCAAAATAATTAACAATATTTCTGGCATTTCTTCAAAGTTTTGACACACTGTAACAGTTGTCGTTGTTCATCTTTCAACTGTAGTAAGTAATTATTATAAAATACAATTTCTACAAACATTGAACTGGGTTGATCAAATTAAAAAATAATAAAAATATGATCAAAATACAAGTAAATAAATGCAATATACCGACATGTGGTTGTTAAAATTTTTCAAATTCGGCAAGTATCTACCTCTAACAATGATGTTGCTATGAAGGAATGAATTTTTAGTATGATTAAACGAAAAGTTAAAAAAAAAGAAAAAGAAAAAAGGATAAGTGGCCGATGTTGGGAAAGTGGACATGTTGATTATGATGAGATTAAAATCTGTGAAACTAAGTGACTTTCGGTAAAGGAAATGGCGCAGAATATTTTAATGATCCCAATTTGCGAGATGAGAATCGAAATTTATTGATGCAGATATTTATATGATTCCTATGAGATTGTTCGCATTCTTTTGACCATGCACATGATGTAAATAATATCTTTTAAATTTATTGATGCAGATATTTATATGATTCCTATGAGATTATTCGCGTTCTTTTGACCATGCATATGATTATAAAGTAATATAATATATAATAGTAATATAGAAAAAACATACCAAAATAAAAATTAGAAATCATGTCATGTCAGAATGACATAATAGCGACCAATACTGTAATGAGTTTCTTTCGGCGTTTCTTCTCAGCAGTGGTCGTTCCGAAACGCTGGTAGTTTGCAGCTTTAAGAATTGCGATGTTATATAATTTGAAATTTGATGTAAAGGGTGACTTTGGATTTATTTCATACTAGTGGTAATGAAAATTATTGAAAACCTTTATCTGTATTAAAATCATCAAAAGAAAGGAGAGATGTGGCGTACAGCGGAGCGTCATGTTCCCCGCTACCCGCATTGAGCTGTGACTCATTATATTCAGATACGTCTCGGTGTGCGGACGGTTGCCCGAGTGCACAGGCTGTTATCATTCTCAGTGACTATCTAGTCGCTCTGTACCAACTTATACCAATAGTCAGGATACGGTGGAGCCCCAGTTAACTGACCCGGTTAAGCCCCGGGTCAGGTTGTGCTGTGGGGCACATAACGTGCGGGGCGGGGCACGTTACTATGCCGTATAATATTAGTGCCAACGGCACAATGATAGCCAGATATTTATGAAACATAGTCAATAAGTAAGTACCTATAGTCATCCCGAAATGCCCAGAAGTTATAAATAAAATTCAGAATACTTTGTGTATTCCGCATAGCTTTGATCTTCTAAGGGCTGATTTTCGAGAAAAACGATGAAAAGAAAAACCTATATAAAGCTCCTCCTATAATCTTAAAATACTGTTGTTACTCAGTTTCAGGGTATAATGGACAAGCTATTCGACTCGTTCGAGTCTGTGCCCACCAACAACTTTGCCGAGTTCTCCGGGGAGTGTTCAACTGGCTCGAGGAGTACTGCAAACCGCAGTCGCTAAGGACTATGGTACACGACGTTTTGCGTGAACAGAACTTTACTCCCTGATCATTTATTATTGTTATAATAATATTTTTTATTGTTTAAGGAATAATTTTTATTATCGTTTTATAATGGTATTCTGTGATAATTGATACCCACATTTAATCAGTCATAAAAGTACTATCTGCACTCTATTGTTTCTTTGGTATAAGTACATTAATAATTGGAGAAAATTTTACTATAAATTGTTTGCAATGCAAAATAGGCAACCAAAAAAGTAATTGTTATTATTTTCTTCTTCCATTCTCATGCATGTAATGGCTACGGTGTAGTAGAACTTATAATTATATTATATGGTAGAACGCGTTCCGTATCATACATTATTTTGTTGTCAGCACCCTCATTCCTCATGGTTGGTTAAATAAAACAGCACTCAGCGCCTAACTTAAAAATGATTAGATACCTATATAAAATAATATTTTTTTTTAAATATTTTTTTTATAACATTTAAAATAATACCACATTGATAGATTTAAGGTTATTTGTATCAATTTACTAGTGCATGGACATGATATTGCGAAGTCGTATTAAATGCTAATATTTACAAATGTCTGGCCACTTTTTAATTTGGATATATTTACGGAAATATACAGAACCAGAATATACATAGAAAAAAGGAAATTTGAATTATTAGAGATATATTTACCAATACATTTAGTGTCGACTATGGGTTTATTATAAGTTTGTTTATAAAAGTACGCTTAGTACTTATAGTGTTGTAAGTTATTATTTTATCTAATCCTATGGAAATGCAATTATTACAGGAAAATTTTATATAATTACTGCAATCGATTGTTGATAAACACTTTTATTGTTGTTGCCTTTAAGCGTGTTAATTTTATCGATTATTACAATGTCATATTTTAAGTAAATACTATAACACCTATCTTAGTACCATCGTTGATAAACTACGAATGTAATATAAAGGAAACTATACCTGTAGCGGTCCACCTGCTGTTGATATACATAAATGTGCATTAAAATGTTCACAAACAAACTGACAAACTACCTTTATCGCATATATCAACTCGTTCTGTTAGCAAACTATGGATTTTTAGTCCCATTGTTATGGTGTAGTGTTATTTGTGATAAGAAATGAAGATTTTGTAAAATTGTTTACAAAAATGTCTACACTTTGCAGTGACAATATTTATATTAGTGCCTTAGTGCCTTTAATCATAATTTGCCTTGATCGTTAAAATAAAGTATTTATATTGTTTCTAAAATATAGCGTTTTATTTGAAATGCCTATCAGGTTTAAGATACATTAACTCCTTACTAATAAGTAAAAATGACTGGATATTAGTTACAGTTTTGAAAGAAGCGGGTGCTTCTTTCAGTTTTGTATGAAAATAAAACAAATTCATTGTACTTACTTTAAGATTATATATTTTTTTCTAATATTACGGTCAATATTGAAGCTCATACTCATTATTTACATCAACATCAAACACGCTCGCTCTCTGTGGGTTGCGAGAGTAGCGTCACGTCGCCCATTGGGTAGCTCTCTGTCCTACGTGCGGCAGCCGCGTGTTTAGTGCGCTCGCGCGGCGCGCCGCAGCACAGCCGCCGTAGCACGCATGCGTAGCACATGAGGAGCGACAGCATCAGCAGCAGTCCCAGCACTACAGTTACCACCAGCAATATCCGCAACTCCCCATTGGTCTCCACCGCAGTAGAATTCCGACCCATTCTCAGCATTCAGTGGTGCTTCACCTGAAATGCAAAGTGCAGTAATTTTAGTTTTTTGCTGAATTGCTTGTAATGAATTTCAAGATGCGCGGAAATTTGGGATAAAAAATCCTTCGGCCACTTTTTATACTACCCGTGTTCTAAATTTCTTTTGTTTTGCAAAGAGACCCAACTTCCTATAGCTTCATGACCAATCAATCAAATAATTGAAAAGTTACCTAATACGATTATGTATGCATTATTACAGCTCAATCAAAAATATAATAATTCCTAGAATTTAAGAAATATATATGTCTTTACGTCCTCATTTTCCTTTATTATTCCCCAGAACTACAAAACTTATTTACAAATTAATGAGTTTCAGTGAACTTTAGCAAGTTCAACGTGACGTTGTTTGCTTAGTGCTCAATAACCTAGTTAGTTTATACCAGACATAGGTATATAACAAGCTATACCTAATAATTATTAAAAATTAAAAACACGACTGACAACTCACATAGCCTATGTCACTTGGAGAAATGCAAGGAATCTAAAAATGCCTCTCGCATTAAAACCTGTTAAGCCGTTCAGGTCTTATGGTGGAATAAAGGAACTTACATAGGTAAATACATACATACATGAACCCTGAAAACATAACACTCCTTTTTTGGTCAATCGTGTAAAAAGAGTGGTGAGTGACTCAATTTTAACCTCTTAGATCCCGGTATAAGTTCTCACCCAGTGAATACGTAGTTACATAGGTACTTTGCAATTCGAAGCTATATACATGGCCAATTTGTATATCAACCTAGAAAATATCACTCATCGTTCGATACGATATTCTAATTACTCAAGTTATTTGTAAAATCACTAAACTTTCTTAAATAAGGACTTGTACGCGGCAGTGTACTACATCCTAAATAAATACAGTCTTGATCCACGGTGGATTCTTCCACCGAATAGGTGGTGGCTGAGTGGCGCCCGCCTGGACGCAAAGGTCCCAGGTTCGAATCCTGCCCCGCTCTATAAGTATTATTAAGTATGTATACCAATCTGACTCATGTACCTATGTTAGTTTTTATCGACTACCACTTGCTTCCGGTGAAGGAAAACATCGTTTCGAAATGCTAGTACAACCGCAACCACATAGTGGCAACCACTCCATTAAAATTGCCAAGATAGTCGTGTGTGTTTCAATCCATATAATGACCACGACCCTCAGTCATGAGGAAATACGACTAAAGAGAGAGAGTCTAGATCCAGTTTAAATCACAACCGCCTTTCATATATTAGCATATTCATGCACAACAGCGCTCTAAAGTCAATGGAGTGCCCCGTATTGTTTCGCGAAAAATCATAAAGTAGGTAAAAAGAGAAATTTTAATTTCATCTTTTCCGTTTTTTTCATCAATAAATGTGTTTCAAATAAGTATAATGTCAATAAGTAAATGTTATTATGCTTCTGTATTACGTTGAAAGGAAATATTAAAGTAGGAATATTGCAAAAGTTGACTGAAGCTCTTGGGATTTGATCTCAAGAGCCAGACTGGTTTTGAGGCGAATGAAATTCTTTATAACTTCGATAGTAGAAAACTTGTTCCGTCTTCAGTTCAAACAAAATCCAACTACCTAGGTGTACCAAATGATTTTTACTACACAGCTGCAGTTATTTTTGGGAAGGGAACTTTGTAGTTTGGGTATTGATTGTAGTTAGATTCGTTCACAAAAGACCATTTTTAACCCAGAGGATGACCGATAAGTTATTAATTTTATTCCTTCAATCAATCAATCAATATTTATTTGCAAGAATACAGTTGATAGTAGATGTTACAATTTAAAGCATACATAATTAAAACTCTTATTTTATAAGCCTTTTTTAAGCCCTTATTTTCAAATTTAAGTGTATATTTTTATTTACTAGTAGCTCTACTTGTTTTATAAGTACGTCTAACGGCACTAAACAGTTTTTCTAAAAACCACTGCTTTTTCATTAATCCATTCTAGCAAAAAACATCATAATCTAAATAAGGATTTATTTTTGAGAGACCTTGGGAACAGATAAGTATAAACTTAATACAACGAGACGATCATCCCGCAAGGGACTTAATGTAACGGAAAAAGTAAAAATTATACTGGTTTATCATTTGCTACTTCGTTATCCGGGCCGCTGAGATCCACTTTTTGCGAGGAACATGGTATTACATAATATGAAGGATTAAGAACTTTATTGGCATTGCATTTTTATGGAGAGTTCATTTATTAAAGCGAAAAATGACAATACGTAGCTGTAATATTGATGACATTTTTATACCAGATACGATACAATGGTACCCTATGGTTTGTAGTAAATAAAACGATATTCATTAAATTTAATGAAACGTTTATATGTGACTTGCAAAACTTTTATTTATATAGGTACTAACATTCATGTTGGTAGGACAAAACAGTATAGTAGATCTAAAAAAAATTATAATAGAATTAACAATAACGATGTGACAACTACAATTCATATTCAACTAGAATCATTGTGTAACGTTTACGATACGAGTAGTCGTCACATATAGAGCAATAAATATTGTAATGGTAACAAGAATATTGTTACACATACGAGAATAATTTTTCCGCGTGGTGGTACGGTGGGACTTTGAAAATAATTCGGTAGGACCAAGGGTGTCGCCCTTGTGATGTGATTACACCTGTAATAATATATCTCTGGCATTTTCTACTAACCATTTTGATTTTGATATCATAAAGTCGCACTTAAACTCTTAAATTGTACGACCTACAAAAAATTTGTTTTTTTTTCAGAATTATTAACTTTATTTATTATGTGCGAATATACTAGTTAGGCTGCGCGTAACTAACCATAGCGAGTTTTAATATGTAACAACGCCATCTAGGCCGTTTAGCTAGAACTAATTTTATTTATTAAAAATAATTGTTGCTTGGAGGAAAATTCATCAAAATGTTCCAGGAATACTCGTTAAAATGTTTATTACGTTTTGCTTTATACTCTTTCTGAATTTTAGGCTTTCAGATCATTACAGATTCTAGCTTCCAGAACGACTTTATTATTTTTATTAATTCTTTTTTACCCTACTGTACTATACCCCTAGAAATTTCGAAAAAGAAAAGCTATCTTTTAGTTATTTGGTACCCTTATTTTGTAGGAATATAATAATTCATCCATATTCATAAAAATTCGCTTTAATAATATGAGCAGTTAGTTAATAGTTAGTAGTTTTGTTTTTATTAAATTTTATTAGTAGGTATGTTTGGCTTGATTATACGCCATCATCAAATTTAAATGGTTCATAAATTAATTACCATGTATATGCCGCAGTCGGATTGTAGAGTCTGCCGTATTACATTACGGGTAGCCGTTTTACAAAAACAGGGCCGTTTTGTAATGTGATTGCTAAAGAATATCGTAAAGAATAAAAAAGAAAAAGAAAATTAGTTATTATTTTCTTATTAAGATAGTTTTTTATTTAAACATAGTTTTATTTTGTAAGTATGGTCACCCTACATTCTAAATACTAAGTAGTACGATGCGGCTTAACATGGCCTGCCTTATTGAAACACGTATCTCAGTGACAATCTAGCTAATAGTAGAACCGCCGCATTACAAAACGGCCCTGTTTTGTAAAACGGCTAGCCGTAATGTAATTCGGCAGATTATACGATCCGACTGCGATATAAACATTATCTGTAGAAGTAAAATTAATCTCAAACAAAAAACATTTCAGGAAGCGGCGTTCGTGAAAGTTGTAGAAGGACTACGCGTAGCAGTGCTACGCCGTAGTAGGAGCGACTACGCTGCTTCGTAGCAACTTTAATCGTAGCGGTTGGCGTAGAGTGCTACGACGTAGCTTGTTATTTTGTTTACAACAAAACGTTAAATCATCTATATAGAAATTTTGTATTGAATATAATTAAAGAGTACAATATAACTAGAAAATATATGAAAATTAGTAGGCATCTTTTAAAAATAGCATTAAATCTCAATCGAATCTTTGATCTTTGAGAACAATAAAATTTAACATTTTTTTTGTATTGCTGCAGCACACATAGCTACAGTGTGCTATGTGTTCTATGTGTTATTGTGTGTGTAGTGTAATACTAACTATACTAACTAATATTATAAATGCGAAAGTGAGTTTGTTTGTTTGTTTGTTTGTTACATCTTCACGCTTTATCTACTGAACCAATGTTCCTGAAATTTCGCATACACATAGTTAGAAGTATGGAGAAGGACATAGGGTACCTTTCAGGCACGGTTCCCGTGGTAAATTCACACGGGCGAAGCCGTGGGCGAAAGCTAGTTACAAATAAAGATCTTATGTATCTATCTAACAATTAAGTTAAATAACTTTGTGTTTGTTTACTTATTCAAGATATACAACATGGAGGTCATTGCAGTGAAGGTATATTAAACCTTCTTTTACGTGAAAACCTTAAATCTCAAACATACAATAGCGATGTAATTTTGATTAAATTTTTGAGAACTTTAAATCTCAAACATACAATAGCGATGTAATTTTGTGAAGATCATCCATTGGTTGCTCGGCGCAAACAGAGAGCGGCGTCCTAGATAAAACAATAGTTGTTTGCAAAAGACAAATCCGACAGTCTTCATTGCGCTCCCTGCTTCCTATCTTAATATTTTGTGTACTTTTATAGAACTTATTGACGTAGGTATTTTAAAATACATTTGACCCTTTTATACTATACTAGCTTTTGCCCGCGGTTTCGCCCGCGTGAATTTTGCGTGAACAGTGCTTTTTCCCGGGATGAAAAGTAGCCTATGTTCTTCTCAGTACTTCTAACTATGTGTATGCGAAATTTCAGCAAGATTGGTGCAGTAGATAAAGCGTGAAGAGGTAACAAACAAACATATAAACAAACTCACTTTCGCATTTATAATAATAGTTATAATAAACAACCAAAAAATCTTTAGCTTTATTATCTGTACATAAAATTAGATGCTGACTGACTGACTCAGTGATATATCAACGAAAAGACGAAACCGCTGCACGTTGAAACTAAATTTTGCAAAGAGGTACCTACTTTTTTAATATAGTGTAAGAAGAAAGGAATATTGAAAATTCCACCTCTAAGGGGGCGAAATGTGTAAAAAACTATAATCATGCGGGCGAAGCCGTGTGCAAAAGCTCGTATTACTATAAAAGCATTGACATAGCATAAAGATATTGAATCGTTCCATCCATTATTCCCATAGCATATCAAGGTCAGTTCGAGTCGCTCACAAATGAATCTTATTTGATTTACAGAGCTAGACGACAACATTTTAGCCACCTCAGATTTGCTAACGAGATTGTATTTATTTATTACCAGCTTTTGCTAGCGGCTTCGCCCTCATTAATTTTCCACAGGTACAGCGCCTTTTTCTAGGATGAATGCTATGTCCTTCTCAGTACTTCTATTCACTTCTACAACGTGTACCTATGCAAAATTTCAGGAAGATTGGTTCAGTAGATAAAGCGTGAAGAGGTAACAAACAAATAGACACAGAAACTCACTTTCGCTTTTATAATGTTAGTTAGGATAGGATTAGTTAGGATTTTAGAGGTTGCGTTAGAAAAGTCTGAGGCTTTACTCTTCCATGGGCGACGACGAGGGCCGCCTCCAGGAGCGAGTATAGTGGTAGGTGGGATTACCATCGGCATAAAGAGGAGTATGAAATATCTTGGCTTGGTACTCGATAATCGGTGGAACTTTACCACCCATTTCGAAACTCTGGCACCTAAACTGCGGACGGCAGCACTAGCGTTAGGAGGGTTAATGCCAAATATTGCTGGACCAAAAGCATCGTATCGTCGCCTTTATGAGGGAATAGTACGATCAATGGCTCTTTATGAGGCTCCAATCTGGGCTGAAACTCTGAATAGTCAAGGTATCGCTCTCCTTAATTCGTCTCAGAGAGTGATGGCAATCAGAGTTATAAGAGATAACCGGACGGTTTCGCATAATGCCGCATGTGTTCTGGCGGGTTCGATTCCCTGGGATCTAGAAGCGAGAGCCTTTTCGTCGGTTTTTTACTGGCGTGAGGAGGCGCTAGCCCGGGGTTTTCGACCTGCTCCACGAGAGATTGAGGGCCATCGCAATCAACTTCACGTTGAATTGATACAAGTCTGGCAGGATAAGCTAGAAGATGCAGAATCTGGCCGTAAAATGGTGGAAGCCGCTCGTCCTATTTTATTGGAGTGGGTGGGACGAAGTCATGGATCCCTCACATTTCGGATGACGCAGGTCTTAACCGGGCATGGATGTTTTGGTAGGTACCTGTGTCGGGTGGCTGGGAGAGAGCCAACAACAGACTGCCACCATTGCAGCGGTGGCATAGAAGATACTGCCGAGCACACTCTAACAGAGTGCACGGCTTGGGAGCGGGAGCGTACGGATCTGACGTCCGCCATAGGTGTAGACCTGTCTCTGCGAGCCATTTTTCTAGCGATGGTTGCGAGTAGAGCAGGGTGGCAAGCAGTAAAAACCTTCTGTGAAGCTGTAATGGAAGCAAAGGAGACGGCAGAGCGAGAGCGTGAGGCCACAACAACGCTCGATATTCGTCGCCGTAGAATTGGACGAAGGCGGCGGGACTATAACCGCCATTTACCACCCTGAGAATAGCCACAGGGCGACCGGCTCGGGGAATAGTCTGTCGTCCACTAGGCTGAAGAGGATGTGTGCATGTGCGTCTGTGCACAACTCTTATGGCGGTTGAGCTTAAGACTCGATTTAAAGAGGGACCTGGAAGCAGGTAGTCGCTGCCGTGACACAGTTGAATACCGGACTTAGTCAGGTGATCCTGTGTCCACGGCTCTATGCGACGAGAGGGCGCACCATGTGGTTTTAGTGGGTTCGAGCCCCACACTGCCTCTCTCCCGTCCCCGCGGGAGATTGGCGTGGGTCGGCCATTTCCACATGTAAAAAAAAAGAAAAGGATTAGTTAGGAATATTAACAAATTGCAAATGCTTCCATGCTGGTCTGGGGGCGAAGAAAAAACATAGAATGTACCAGCTGCTTCTCTTCCCGCGCAGATTGTAAAAGCCAATCAAGGGAAATGGTTTCAAACTGGGGATTCCTCCACTCATAGGCGATGGGCTAGCAACCTGTCACTATACCTGAATCTCCATTCCATCAGAGAGCCCACTATTGAGATATGCGTGGCCTTCGAGTCTCACGACTCTTGGCTCTATCTACCCCGTAAGACGTGATTCTATGTATGTATGTATTAACAAATTGGCAAAGGGCAGATCCAATGCTAAAAGAATTCCCTACCAGTTAACCGTCGAGAAAAAGAGAGAAGTAATTATTGCTATAGGTGCATAAATAAAAAATGAGATATACATACAGGTTATATTGTGGTTTTGCCAAATCAACAACAAGCTAGAACAAATGGTACAAGCCTTGGCGTAATTTATCAGCCCAATATACTTCGTGCATCACAAATGTTATCCGCAAGTCGACACGCTAAGAAGAAGAAGAAGGCTTCGTGCAAGAGTAATTTAAAATGCTTATACGAGTACAGTTATATATCTTTGGTGGTTTTAATAAGACTTCACTCTAGAACCTAGAAGGTTAAGTTGGAAATAAAAAAAAAACAAAAATTAATAAATATTAAACTAAAAAGAAAATTTAAATAATAATTTAAGGAAGATATTTGATAGGTATTTTAACGGTTTATTCGTTATATAAAAAAATTACCGATACTCGACTAAGGCAATAAAATACGGAGATACTTTCATTTACACTATAGGAACATAAAAAGCTAATAAATCAACTGATCGCAGAGAACAATATCTGCCAGTTTCCCTGTTTTATGATCCTAGTAAACGAGGTCGCCAGCTTATGAAAGGGATATTAAAATATATCATTATGGATGTTACTATGATAATATACCTAATAATCATTTAAAAACTAACTATGTATTTCAGCTTATGATTTGAATCAGTTCTGCACAAATTAATACAATTAATTTAATATACCTATGTATTATGTGATACCGATCAATTACGGACATTATGGTATTAGTACTATACAAATTCAATCTCAAAATATTATCTTTAGAAGATTAATATCTACTTAAAATCCCTAATAATCCTTTGCCAGTATTCCTCAGAATAGATTAAAGAAACCGTTTATTAGCCTTTAACTTTTTATTGCTATGGGTATAGCTATACAGTAAATAATCTACATTAATATAATCTAAATTTACCACGTTCATTACATGCATGAGATCATAGCTATCGAATGTTTTTTATCAAACGCTTGAAATTACTGTTAATTCAACAAAATCTTCTGTCACTTTCAGTGAATATTGCAACAATTGTATTCCTATAACACAGTCTATCAACAAGGCATCAAACCCAAGGGTGTTTGCGGCGCACCGCGTCATCAACGAACAAACAAACATTCTAATAATACTCCGTTGTGTGGTGCTAGGTTGACTAACATAGGTCACTTCAAATAACTGAATGAATCTAGTGCAAACCATACATAGTCTTTGAACCAGGCCTTGGTACCCGTTCCAAATTCTCCATGAAAATACCGGTACTTCCGGTACATTATATGAAAATTTTGATCGGATGGATCTCAAAAGTTGAATTTGGAATAAACACGATTATAATTTTTTGTCCTTGTTAAGTTTATATGACTAAGAATTTACGTAAGTAAAGTATAATTATTTAGACTGAAACAATGAGAAGAAAGCTAAGCCTTTCTCTGCTCTTTGAAATCTCTTGAAAAATATTTATTTGAAAACAAATGTTTGCGAAAAATGTTTCGGCGAAATTCCGAAATTGTAGGTTGTGAAAGACCAAAAATATATTTGTTCGTTCGCAATATCGCCACATGAGAATTTAGTTCGGAATGCTCGGGTGTACGCAGTTTCTATTTTATTTATTACATCTATAAATCAAAGTCAAAGCCAATTTGCATTACATCTGAAATCTTTCCTCTATGTAAAACATAGGTATGTTTCTCCTCCTGTAAAACATAGGTATGTTATACATAGAGGAAAGATTTCAGATGTAATGCAAATTGGCTTTGAGTTTGATTTATAGATGTAATAAATAAAATAGAAACTGTAAAAGTAATGTACCTACATTACTTATACAGGAACGAAGTAAACAACAAGATCTAATGAAGAAAATAAAATTATTTAGATATTGATAAATCTAATCATCCCAGGAGGGGTCGGAATAAAACATCAAAACGGAGATGTAAATACATACATATATCATATAGATATCTGATAGAAAGTGTATAAATATAAAACATAGTTACTAACGGAACTAACTAGATACCAACAGAAGACACAAAATTCTAGTACATAAGTATTATTTTATATTAAACCTTAACTTTATATAAACTCTTTTTTGTATGTGTTTGAATTTTGAATAAATACTCATTCATTCACTAGTCGAAATCAATTAAATTACTTCTTTGACATTTATATAAAAATGTTTTACTAATGTTTAAGTTTTTTTGCTATTCAGAGCGAAGACAAATCTAACCAATCAATGAGAATTTTCACACATTTTTCTTATAAGAATTAATGTTTTGTGTCCATTTCATATCCACAGTCCACACACACGCTATTGAATCTAAAAGAATAGCGGTTATAAATATACAGATTTCATTGGAATATGATTTGTAGGAGTAGCGAAGGTTATGCGCAATCAGCACAAGAGATAATATATTCTCTTCTGAAACCATATTATTCTTTGCATTAAAGTTTTCCTAGAGTTACCTCTACATAGATATCCTTTGTATTCATTTAAAAATTGTATTCTCTTTTTTATAAAGAAGATTATATGTTACTCGTAAATATTTTAAGTCCTCGAAAGAAGCTAGTTTTTATCTCCAATGACACGATCCGGCCTTTTAACAAAGGGGTCTTTTTAGATGTAGAGAAATGTAGAATCCAACTCTCTAATGACTTTAAGTATTAAGGAGATGACGGTAAAATAGTAGTATAACCATTCTTGGCAACAAGTGGATAGACCATACGCAGCGATTTATAATTTCTATGCTTCCGGAAATGCATCAATGTGTGCTAGTAAATATACATAGTCATGGCATACTTCAAAACTATACTTGGTTTTACGTACTAGGTAATCTTAAAAAAACAGCACTATAAAAGGAGAGGGCCTAGAAATAATTGCTGGGACGTGTAGTTTTCTTCAATAAATACCTACATTCACAGACACTCCGAGAGGCATTCAAGATAAAGTGTTCAGATAATTGCATTTGCGTTGCCTGGAGCGACGCCGTGGGCTGTGGTGAGCGTGAATGGCAAGATTTGCAAATTTCCTTCACTTGTAACTATTTTGCAAAACTATACTGATATTATAGATACATATTGATTGATATTTGTTGGAAATACTGTTTTGTACTTGTGCTGGGAATACAAATACAACTTGAAAAAATTCCAATGATACATTGAAAATTGATATTGATGATGATGACGCCAAGAGCAGCTGAGCGAAGCGCAAGGGCACTACCTACCTTTACTCAAAGCGCTTCGTCGTTTTTTTAAACCCAACCCAACACAGCCACAGTTTTGAGAATGGTGTAGAGTGAGGTTAGGGCTTATAGAGTGAGAGCTTGTAGAGCTAGAAGCTTGGCTCTGATCGTAATTGAGAGATCTAATAATTGACAGTGCGAGCCAAGGTCTCCTCTTGGCAACAATTTACATGAAAATATTTTTGTTGGGATTAAGATCTTATTTCGAACAAGTTTTAAAATCAGATAAAGACAAAAGCATACGTTACACCTTGTTTGTTCAGAAACTGCTTACAAGCAAAACACAATATCGTTTATCTACTGAAACACAGGGCACTCCCCAAAATTATTTGTGTGTCTCTACTGAACGAAAAAAGTTAAGAAGCAAGTCCACATAACTTACCCGTTAGAAGACATGTTTACATTCGCGCTTTGATTTACTACTTTTTTTATTATAGTAACCATGTGATGCTGTATAAAATAGTAGGATTAATTTCCCAGAATCGAATATAGGTATTATGTGACCCCAATATCTAAGTCAATTAGTGAAACTAAAACGATTTTGTACTCGGCATGAATATTAAATACTATAGTAATGACATTACAACTTTTATTTGTATCTCCCTAAGAATCATTTTCTGGATATGTATCCGTATGTAATTACGATAGAATTGAATATTCATGTTGAGTACAAAATCGTTTTAGTTTTAAGAGATATCTCTGGAAGATGTGCCCGAAATATGATAGTATTTTAACCACGCATAATGTAAGACGTGACCACAAATCGTATTCGTTTGTTTACTCTGTCCAAATCTATTTGCGGTGATCATAAATCTCTTCCGCCATTGTAGCCGCTTATACCAGTCTAAAAGAAATAAGTATCTACTACAAGTTAGTGCTAGTTAGAATTGTACTTGATATTTAGGTAAGTATAATAATTTTGTAATAGTACATTACGAAACAAGTGTGCAAAGTTGCATAAAGCCGAGTGTGCGCAATGACCAAATGCACACGTGTATCGTACGACGTTTTTTAACACACTGAGAGTAAAAAAAATAATGTGGTCCTAACATCTAATTATCGGCAAACGATTGCGCCCTTTTGTCATTCCTCCACTTATAAAATATTCGTATGCCGCCAAATACTAACGTTTGATTTTGGAGGCAATAAACTATTACTTGCATTACGCGCCTCGTTAATGATTTCAGGTGGAGTTAAATTTACATATTCTTCCATACTAGTCGACATTTTATTAAATATTTAATATGCTAACACGGCGAAAATCGGAAAATGTACCTAACAAACACAACATAATAAATCTTTTTATTCGCGTGCCGCCGCCCGCCGCCCCGCGCCGTGCGCAGCGAGCGCGCGGTGCACGCTGCGGATGGTATATCGCCATACAGCCAGTGCTTGGCTGTATAAAAATCACTATCTTTGCTTATTTAAAAACTGTTGTTATTTTCCCTATTTGATCTTATATGTATTATGCGGCTAAATTATAAATGCTTTGTGGAATTTATAACACGCATTAGTTTTCTATCTTTTGTATAGCGCAGTATGGTAATTTTTATTTCCAAACACCTCCATAATATATTCGTAATACCTTCACCTTTGAGTTATGTATATATAGATAGGAAATATGTATGGCACTTTCAAATCGTCAAAACAAATTTTTGCAATTACAAACTAGTTGATGTCAATATTTCCTACAAACTACAAAGTGTTTGAAGTTGATCACGTCCGAGTTCTATGAGGCTGCTGGAGCCTTCAATAAGTTTTAATTAATCCATTTCTCAAGTTTGAAAGGGGAAGGGACGACGGTTCAGGTTTCTGATCTTTACAAGGGAGACGTACGAGGTATACAAGATTCTTGAGAAGTAAATAAATAAGCAGGTACATATTGTATTTCGAAAATTAAGAAGAAGAGGATTTAAGTCGCGATCAAACAAAGGATAATCCTTTAATCTTAACTGGATTGGAAAATCTTATTTGTTTAAAGAATTTCATAAAACGAAAAGAAGATTTGAATAAATGCTTTTAAAAATAAACGACTGTTATTCCAGTTTTAGATTGCATTAATGAAAGAAAATAAAATATAATAATAATTACATGAAAGTTGGAACTGAGAAGTGAGCTTTTCAACGTCGTCGTAATAAAACAGCTCTGGCCTCTTTCAATTAATAATTATACAAAAGGAAAATGAAAAGCGGTATAATTTAATTTGCAATCAAGCGAAATTCAACTTTAGTACTCAATTGGCTCTGCTCTCAATAAGCTCTCATCAGTTCGTGTTATTTATATTCGCTTTTAATATTTTTGTGTGAAAATAAATAAGTCAAAATATTCCTTTCATTATACTATACTATACAGCTATATACCTAGATAGGTCATCTAAGAACTTCATGAAGTCCTTGACATTTTCGTGTTTTTTTTTATGGAGTATCTAGTTTCCGTATTATCTATACATATAATAAAACAGTAAAAATATTTTGTCTGTACATTTAATATTTTTGACTGAAGTGGATAGAGGGAGACCTAAAAAGAACAATAGAAAGCAAAAAAATTTTTTTGGAATTTCTTGTCTGTCTGTCTGTCTGTCTGTCTGTCTGTCTGTCTGTATGTATGTACGCGTTTCACGCAAAAACTACTAGACGGATTTGAATGAAACTTTTTTTGTTGTATAGCTATTAAGCCTGGGCAACATATAGGCTATAATTCATTTTGAAAACTGGAACACCTGATGAAGAACCATAACAGAACAGCTAAACTATAAGTAATATGGAAATGGTGCCTTAACAAAAATCGTTCAACCTGATGAGCATTTTCTGCTGACGTATAATTATTGAAGATCTGGAACATCTGATAAATAACTTCAAGAGACCAGCTACACATACGGAAATGGCGCCTTAGCAAAACTTGGTTAATCTGATGAGCATTTTCTGTAGACGTATAAAAATCGAAGATTGGAACACAAGAAACAGTTTGGAACACAAAAAGACTTTTCATCTAAGCCAAAGTCACGCGGGCGAAGCCGTGGGCAACAGCTAGTTTACAATAATATTTGTTTATTCGTGGACAACCCCTTTGTAAATAAAATCATATTTAATCGGGATGTGGTCTATGTAGTACACAATCTATATCTATTTAAGTCTCTAGATTTGCGGTTAATTTCTGACAATCCAGTACAGAGGGCGCGTGCTGGATTTCCCACTTACCATACCTACCACATATCTATACCTACCACGTACTGTTCTAAACTAAAGCTAGATCTGTTTCAATTCAATAGCTTTTCCTCCGTGCGAATAAAAACATACATGTGCCAGCTGCTTCTCCTCAAAGTATAAATAGACATAATTTCAAAATTGCAATTTCTATCTGTACCTAAGCCCAATCATAAGAAAAAAGTTTAAACTAGTATTGTTAGGTATAATAATAGGGTATTACACCATTTTTAAAAACTGTTTTAAATTAATCCTCAGATCGTAATGAACTAGTAGAAATTTTGTTAATTTATTTAAAACCGAAAATCGCCTTAAAATCTGTTTTTCATTTATGATTTTGAATTTTCGCGCGGAAACGCTAGCCGCCATGCTTTTTCATCTCGTGACGTCACTCGGTTAGTAAACAATACGACTGCGAAAGACCAAGTAATAAGATTCGTGAAAATAATGAGTTATCATTGTTGTCTTGTGCCTGAATGCAAAAATACAAGTGTAAAAACGCCACAAAAATTATGGATTCAAGTGCCAAGGGATGTAAAAATGAGAAATACTTAAAGTATTAACCATTGGCAGATTTGTACTTTCTGCTTTCACAAAACCGTCTTCCATAGTGAAATAAAGGCTAGAAGTCTACAAACGTGTTAATAACTCGTAAATTTATCAAAATAACAGCGCACAACTTATTTTCCGTAGATTGTTTACTATCGGAATGACGTCACGGCGGGATCCAACATGGCGAATGGCGTTTTAGACATTTGAAAAACAGATTAGAAAAGACGATTTTTAAAATGGAATTATAAAATTAAAATTGCAATTTTATGAATAAATATCGACGTTTCTTGTTTACTTTTTTCGAAATCTATTATGAACAAACATTTTTATATTTTTTCTTACATAGTGTAAAATACCCTATTGTAATACTTTCTCACATAGGTATATTTTGAATCAATAATCATTTCATATTTGCCATATTTTATTAGTAACTGTATACTTATTTGACTTACTTCCTTCAAGCCACTAGTGTCAATTGTACTTTTAATGCTTGTATTTAAGTTGTGAATAACGTAGTTGGCTACATAATATCAATTCCTGTATATAATCTAAGTTTATCTATACATATAATAAAACAGTAAAAATATTTTGTCTGTACATTTAGTTTTTTTGACTAAAATGGATAGAGGGACACTTAAAAAGAATAATAGAAAGCAAAAAAATTTTTTTGGAATTTCTTGTCTGTCTGTCTGTCTGTATGTATGTACGCGTTTCACGCAAAAACTACTGGACGGATTTGAATGAAACTTTTTTTGTTGTATAGCTATAGAGTCTGGGCAACATATAGGCTAGAATTGATTTTGGAAACTGGAACACCTGATGAAGAACCATAACAGAACAGCTAAACTATAAGAAATATGGAAATGATGCTTTAACAAAAGTCGTTCAACCTGATAAGCATTTTCTGCTGACGTATAAAAATTGAAGATCTGGAACATCTGATAAAGAACTGCAAGAGATCAGCTACACTAATACATATATGGAAATGGCGCCTTAGCAAAACTTGATTAATCTGATGAACATTTTCTGTAGACGTATAAAAAACGAAAATCCGAAACATCTGAAACAGTTTGGAACACAAAAAGATTTTTCATCTAAGCGAAACTCACGCGGGCGAAGCCGCGGGCGACAGCTAGTATTGTATAATTGCTAGTTATTCCTTAATAAATAACATAAAACAAAATAAGTTAACAGGCTGGAACTCTGTCAATTAATGCACTGTAATTTCATAAATACCATACACAGTTACATACATATAGGTATGCGTTACGTTTGTTAATATTTCATTTCGGTTGATACGAAAATTAATTTCGGTAAGCGTCGCCTATCTGAGCATGTTTGATAAATATGAAATTTCAATATGCTTCGGGCGGTGACATACTCGTACCTACTCATGTGAAGCATTACAATCTGAACTAGATACGGGAATGTGTTTTCAAAGAAGCATTCAAGCATGAAGTATTTTATCATCGAAATAAGTTATATATGCAATGAGGCAAATATTTTTTTAACAAAACAAAAAAAAAACCCCGGGTTCAGTGGAATGAAGATAAATTTGTTCCGGAATTTCCGTGTCTTTTTGTGTGAGGTGGACAAAATCATTCTTTACCCTTCTAATAAGAATAACTAAATAGTTCTAATTAATTATTTCTCCTCAAAATAATCATTCTAATTTACAAATAAATCACTTTAGAAAGTAGAGAAGTTATGTATTTAACTATATTAAGCCGTGCTCCTAGACTAAAATAACGTCCACTTCTCCTTCGGAACTTAAAACATAATTTGTTACGTTTTCAGGTTCAATAAAAAAATTCCCGACTGAATATTTATTTAATGACAAAAGAGGAAACCGTTGAACGTAGAAATTTGGAATTTCGCAGAGAGGTTCTTTATAATAGCGTAAGTGAGCACCAAGAAAGGAATTTTGGAAATTACATCCCTAAGGGAGTAAAACGGGTGAAGAACCAAATTCACGTGGGCGAAGCCGACGACAAGCGCTAGTTACATATATTTAAGTACTTACCTCATTTTTAAGCAGTTTTCTGAAGAAACAGCTGCGAGGGGTGCAAACCACTCTAACAAAGTTTCATATATGGTATTTCTAAAAAGAATTCAAATTATCCTGCATAAACAATTTCTCCAAACTAATTAAACAGTGAAAACTTGCCGTGGCAGATGTGAAATAGTATAAAATTATGCTCTACTCCCAGGAAACATAGTTATTATGAATATATGCATGTATTTTCAACCACTAACGTTGGATGTAAAATATTATATCAATTAAATAACAAAGCAAACAATAAAAATGAAGGGACAAGCGTGCGCCCTTGCTCGAAACTAAACTGATACTGAATCAGTTCACGCTCGCCTCTACCAAGCAACATCTATCGTTCTTTCCTGCAACGACTTTTCATCGGCCATTTTCCATTTCCTCGCAGTCAAGACGACGTTCCGGAAATGTTTTTATGCAACTCGCAATGAAAATCAAATGTGTAGCAATGTCCCGCGGTGAAAATAAAAATTAATAGTAGGAAACAATAGCAGCCAAACGAAGAAGGCATAAAACAGATACGGTCATCGCGCAAAAGCAAGATTATAGCTTCGCAACAATTCAGAGCTTTTCATAAAAGTGGTCTCGTCTCGAATTTATGGTTTTCCCGTCGATGGGAAATTATTTCCTTCGTATATTCTATGTGAATACTTATGCAATATACTTCAATATTAATATTATAAAGTAACTATTTAAATGCACTCCGGTCATGTCAACACATTCTGATACGTTAATCTTGGGGGTTCGGGGTCAATTCCCGCGAATCATCAGATATATAGCAGTACTTACCTATAAAATAAAGTCGCTTCTCGTGTCTGTACGCTTTTAAACTGACTGACTGACCTGTTTTCGGATAGTTTATATGTATACTAGCTGTTGCCCGCGGCTTCGCCCGCGTAAGTTTCGCTTAGATGAAAAATCTTTTTGTGTTCCAAACTGTAGTAACCTAAACTCCAGTACTTAAAATTTCAGCCATTTGGTTATCCCGTGTGCCGCGGGAATATATTAGGTACTCGTAATACAGTCGCGGTGTATAAATGAATTAAAAGTGATATTTCATTCAATAAACGATCTTCGTCTGCTCGTTATCTACAATTTCCCGTGTACCACCACTCCCACCCCGAGTCGCTCTTTGTCCTATCCCGTGTCCTGTCTATTTATACGTCAGTAGAAAATGCTCATCAGGTTGAACGACTTTTGCTAAGGCCCTTTATTTTATAGAGTATTTATTTCCATTTATTTTATAGAGTAGCTGGTTTCTTGGGAGTTTTCGTCAGATGATCTATAATCTTAAATTTTTACACGTCAGCAGAAAATGGTCATCAAGTTGAACGACTTTTGTTAAGACGCTATATCCATATCTATATGTAATAGTGTAGCTGGTCTCTTGGAATTCTTCATCAGATGATCCTGATCTTTGATTTTTATACGTCAACAGAAAATGCTCATCAGATTGATAAACTTTTGCAAAGGTACCATTTCCATATTTCTTATAGTTTAGCTGTTCTGTTAAGGTTCTTTATCAGGTGTTCCAGTTTTCAAAATCAATCATAGCCTATATATTGCCCAGGCTTAATAGCTATACAACAAAAAAAGTTTCATTCAAATCCGTCCAGTAGTTTTTGCGTGAAACGCGTACATACATACAGACAGACAGACAAGAAATTCCAAAAAAAAATTTTTTGCTTTCTATTATTCTTTTTAAGTGTCCCTCTATCCATTTCAGTCAAAAATACTAAATTTACAGACAAAATATTTTTACTGTTATGTATAGATTACATACCCGTGAGAGCGGGTCGCAGTTTAGGTAATTAAAAATTATAAACCATACTTAGTTACATTAAGAAGTATTTCAGTAATTTTTTTTAAGATAAGTGATTTTATTTCAACAACCAATTTTATGAACTAAAAAAAAACAAAGTAAAAAAACTAGTTAAACTAGTTTTTTTAGTTTGTCAGTAATTTAGTATTTAGCGGTTAAATAAATAAAATACCTCTTAATTATTGGAATTAATACTTATCAGAGTTGTTTAATTTCATAAATGCTCTAGGCTCCTCTGCAGTGGGAATTTCGGGATGAAAAGTACATTATATGTTATTTGAAGTTACATTCCACCCGTTGCTCTAAGTACCAAATTTCATCGAAATCCATCCAGTAGTTTTTAAGTGAATGTGTTTGTAAACATCCAATGTCACAATCTTACACGTTTAATTTAGTAGCTCACGATTTACCATTTTGATAAAGTCCAGATACGACTTTCAAAATTCCTTTTTGTTATTTCTCGAGTTCTGCATTAAATCGCTGCTCACATTAAATTTATGTCGAATGATTCAGCTTTATAAATAAGTTTATCTTAGATTTATATTCTTGCCTTTTCATCTTCACTGTTTAAAAAAAAAACCTTGAATGGGGTTTTATCGACTGTTTAGAATACTGTAAGTACCAAAAAAGTTTTAGCTATTTCCTACGCTCCGACTGTTTGTCAAACTTCGACAGTAAATCGGTATTTACTGCTAAGCAAACCGGTGGTGTTTGCTTAGAAAAGTTGTCACTGATATTATGCTTTTTCGCGAAATAAGTTCTAGTTTTACGATTCTGTCTCATAATTTTATGTAAGGTATGTAATACATTTATTCACTAAATAGTAATAATCATTTATTTCAGATGTCAATAGTATTTATCTGTTGAGAACTAAGCTGTAGTATTTAATAAAAGTAAAGTGTTTTTGGACCACTAACATCTGGCACTACTAGTCAGTTATCCAGAATACCGTAATTCTCAAGGGAGCGAAACCGCGGGACACAGCTAGTTGTTACTAATAAAGTTGAAGAGTTTTTTTGCCTGTTTGATTTTTTATAAGTTACATTGTATGAGTAAGAAACATCTCTCTCTTTAGTCGTATTTCCTCATGACTGAGGGTCGTGGTCATTATATGGAATGAAACACACACAACGACTCTCTTGGCAATTTTAATGGAGTGGTTTGCCATTGCCTTCTCCATTTCACACACTAGCTGATAATCTTCAACCAGAGTGCAGGTTTCCTCACGATGTTTTCCTTCACCGGAAGCAAGTGGTGGTCGATGAAAACTAACATAAGTCAGATTGGTATACAAACTCATGTAGCCCGGGCAGAACCTGGGACTTTGCGGCCACAGGCGGGCGCCCTACCACTCGGCCACCACTGCTTCACCGTAAGAAACATAGAATCCCAAAATTATACCTATTTACTTATCTAATAGTTAAATCATCTTTACATTGACTTTTTAAAAGAATAGATGTAAGACCATTGTTTGGTTTAAGGAAATGAGAATTTAAACATCGTATTAAGGGATGGCAATTTTTATATCCATACAAAAATAACATCAATAAATAAATAATATAAAAGCACAATAATTACATATTAGTGTTTAATTTACAAGTTGGATATTTATAGAAAGTCTATCAAAAAAGTAATAAAGGGTAAATATATAAATTTATTTGAAGGCAAGAAGATGAGACAGAATACTTGTACTTAAAAGTAGGGAAGAGATAATATAATTTTTTTCACGGATACATTTTTGATAGACTTGTTTCATTAACATGCGTAGGTACATTTTATGCCAAAAGTTCTTGATATTTATACGTCAAGTTGCAATAAATACTACAGTGAATTAAATCTAATTAGATAAGTATAGTTGCTTGTGCTTTTGTTCTTTATAAAAGTGTGTGAATAAACATTGCGTACGGTTTTACAAACTAATTAATATGGCAATCATTATGGCATATTCTTGTTGTCAATACATATGGTTAAAGCTATCCAATAGGTAAGTTGTTCATATTAAAACTTGTTAGTAGTATTATATACCTATAATACTCTTCATGTTTAAGCATTAATAATTTATACTATATTACACCCTTTACCAAGTCGTAAGACTTGAGAGTCTCATTGTAAAATACATCTTCAAAAGTTGTTAAAAGATAGTATTTAATAGATGTATTTATTTACACCTAGGTATTATTTATTACCATTGCCCCATACTTCCTTAGAAGTTAGCATTTGCGACTGCCTACATACACAATTCCACTAAATTCAAATTATAGGAACCCTAACTTCAGTCCAAGATCTATTTTCGATCTGAGTAGCTTTTTCTATTAGTTGACAAGCGTCAATCGATGATCATGCATTTGTTAATTATACCTACTTACATGCAGGTCTAGATTAGACGTAGGTACAGAAGATGTTGATTAAATCTGATTGAAATGTTAGTCAAGTGTATTAAAATGCTTACTTAAAGTAAATTTGTAGTTTATGGAAAGAAGACAATAAATACGAACTCGAAAAAGAGAGTAAACAGAAGTTATTGAAGACAGTAAATGCAAAATATATGTAACATAAATTAGGACTATCAATTAGTATGTCTAAATGTTTCTGTCAATTTATAAATATATTCCTAGTTTATAAATAACAATAAATAAATCTTAAGGCACTTTGTAAGGTACCAAGATCACAATTTCATCATCATTTCAATGCATAATGAAGAGAAATAAGTCTGGAATGTCTATTTTACCAGGTTATTGTGACATTTTCTTAAAGTTTCAATTGAAATTTTCTATTTAGATGAAATTTGATTCAGGTATACTTGCAGATTTGCTATTAGACAAGTCATTTTATTTAAATATTACAGTAACACTATTTATACAGTTACTTAAAAAAACATAAGCGCATACATTAAGTATTTCTGCATTGTGCAGAATAACAATACCGACACAATTTACAAATATTCATACTGTTACTAAATAATATGCAAAATTTGCAAATATGGTCTTAAACTACTTAATAAATAAATTCACGTGAAGGTATACACTATGTAGATCCCGTCCAGTCCGCGTCACTCACATTCACGTTGTTATTTACAACATTGGTTTATGTACAAGCGTCCTACGTAATTGGGCACGTCCCGCGCGCTGAATGTAGTTCATTATCACTTTTAAAGTCTGTAAATATAATTTACTGGAACTTGTATGACGTTGGTAAAACTAAATCTCCAATGGAGTATAGGGCGTTGGCGTACCAATGCACTCCTCGAGTCTGTTCTTTGGAACTGCTCCAGCCGGCCATCCACCTGAGAGGCGCCATCGCCGCGTGCGCCAATGAGTGGCTCTTTACAATCGCGTAGCACGACGCTAAGGCGTCGTCTACTATGATGGTTCCCGCGCTCGTCAACGGCGCAAAAACACCTCTCTTAGAGACTATACGTGTTTTGACCACCTTGGACGGCCTCATCACAACTCCTGGCCCTCTCGTCAAAAGAACGTCACCGATTTGGACGTCTGCTGCAAACAATTCTTTGTAACCATCAGCAGAAGCGAGCAGCAACAAGTGGGAGGGCGTTGCGGTGATAGACACGCCATTTTCTGCAGTTATTTGAAGGAAATGTCGTGTTCCGTTTGGGTCTCGATCTATGAATGTCAGCACCTGGAAATAATAGCGAGTGGTTTAGTACTCATGCCTGTGCAAAATTTGCTAGAAATTCAAAATCTTTCGGTCCACCTTAGAGCTTTCAATGGATATACTAAATTAAACTTACTAAAATTTAGCTAAAATAAGAACTTCTGTAATTTCGTAGATGAGTGCCATAATTACCTCAGAATAAATAAGTTTGCCGACACTATCGGCGGCCAGCACCCAGTCTCCCTTGCGGACGGCGGCGATGTCTCGCGTGCCGTTCCGGGTGTAAACCACCGAGCCGGACGGGAAGCACCCGGCCCCTGTCCCTCCAATAGACGATTCTGGAAACACATTTATAATAAGTATCAAATTCTCATATCTCACAAGTTAATTAACTAAATTGACGTCAAAGACAACGTAACATAAAACTGAAACATAAAGAGAATACTTCAAAAGAATATAATTCGTGCGTGCCGTACCTACATAAGCTCAGTCAAAAGCAATAAAATAAAGTCAAGAACATAAAATCGTGCAAGGGTCGATAGTAAATTAGCTCGGCATATCCCTTTAAGGAATAACGAGATTTCTCTACGCTCGTAATTAAAATCCGATAAGATACGAAACAAAAGAGAATCGCAGGCGCTTGCCTCTCGCCAGCCGAGGGTTATCGCGTACCAGTGGGCTTCAGCTTTTATATCATTTTAAACAGGTAGGCTCTCGCCACCACTCGCCGTTCGACATCGTGTGTCCTTAGTCCGTCGTTCTGCTGTCTGTGAAACCCGCACACAAAGACAGCTGTTCGAGGAAACAAATTATAATCTCATAGATAAACTTTTTAAGGCGATAAACAAATTCGATCCGTTTTGTGTTTCTTTCAAACCATTGTCTGCAAAAAGCGGTCAAAAATAAGGAATAAACCTGACTTTTTAAACTTGTTTGTTTGTTATCTAATAATATTTATTTAAATCCTTATCCAGCTTAAACTGTACCTGTCCATAATCTCTATTTCTGCGACGATGCAAAAAGTGTCTATTTACGTGAACTAAATGCTATCCAAAAGATGAGTCGAAGGCTTTGACCATAAGCCACTGACGTGAACTGCCGCTACGTTAGCAGCTATGCACAAGTACAATAGAGCGTTAAATATTAAGTGGCGAGAATGGAAAGTACACAGTTTGCCGCAAAACCTCATACTTTTATTTACAATTACAGTGGGTGGTGTAATTATACGCGCAAATGAGCAAGGCAAAGGTATCATTGCAAGGCGGCTGGCGTCGAGCCGTTTGCATGGGCTCGTTAAATTTTGATTTGTTGTGTAACCGACCGATAAATTCCGTCGATCCCGTTCACAAACTGCGCACAATGAGATGGGCTCCGAGTCTCCGACAGATCGCATTACACAATAACCACACAAATTAGATTTCGTTCAAAGTCAAGCGCTTATTGTCGAAGTTTGTTTGTTGTTGGCTGAACACATCACACGACTCATTGAATAGGTGTCGGCCACCTTTGCGCTTTTTTTTATGTTAGATTCCATGGTTATCTATAAATCATGTTGCAAATAGTGCACAATTTTAAAATGACACAAATAGCGGACGGAATAAGTTTACCTTATATGAGTCCTTTGTGTTATTGAACAATAGTTCATTACAGTTTTTATAGATAACTGTAATGTTTATTACGAGCAGTATTAAATATTCTTGAACATCAACAAAAAATTTCCCATCCTATAACAGTTAACTGGAATAGTTATTTAAAATCATCTCTCCAAACTTCATAAGCTTTTAAATGGTTACGAATCCAAAGCCTTAAAACCGGTCAAAGTACGATTTCACAGTGACGTAAGTAACGTTAGGCTGAAGATGCGGCGATAAGCAACGCGGGGTCCGGCTCGGAGTGCGCTGGAGTGCGGAGCGCGGGGGCGGAGCGCCGGCGCAGCCGAGTGGCCGCGCAGACCCCGCCCCGCCCGGACCACCGGGAGCGCTAGGCGGCGCGGGCCCGGGGCTCCGCCGACCGCCGCGCCCGCGCCAGCCCGCGCCTCCGGCATCATACATTACAATCCCGACAAATGTAAGCACGTGACACTATTCATAATTTATCTCGTGAATGGATGATACGTCACATCGCGCGACAACTCACAATTCTTTCTCCCTTGCGAAACATTTCGGCTGGCAGCCGCAATAAGCCATACATTAGCCGATATCCCGCTCTCGCCGCGGTAACTCTGATTTATATCATATGGAATATCAATTAGCCGATCCGTGCTCAGCTCATGCAAATGCCAAACCGCGCCGGCTATGATTCATGCGCGCGCGCAACGACGGCCGACGCTCTCTCCCATGTTCTTAATAATCTCGAAGAATATTAAGGTCCCAAATCACAGCCATTTAGGATTGCATTATATTAGCACACCATTATTTGGTCACCAATTTATTATTGACAGATGTGACTTCTTTAGTTTATACCTAATAGCTGTAACCAACATACATTTATAATGGTTATACGAGTACAATCTGAGTATGAAATAGCTAGATAGCAACATTGAAAAAAGGATCAGCGAATCAGTAAAAGTACATAAACTTACTTTCTTATAAGCATGGACAAAATATAAAACAAATAATGCCCCTTGGATATCTATATGGCTAGTTCATTGTTGGTTAATATTTATTTTGGTCTCACATTAATAGAAACATTGGCAAAAGAATAACTTTGATAATACGAAAGTCTCGTGTCTTTCTACATATTAAGTCGGCAACTTATTTACTTTTGATTTAACCTTCTATATTTGTGTAGATAGCTGAAAAATAGAAATTGAAAATGTAACAAAATGTAGGAATTAAAATTGATAGACATTATTGTCAAATTTGCATGGCCATGTAAGCTTAGAAAAACTTCAGATTTCTCAAAGTTTAATCCAATAGTATGTTGGCAGGCGGTATAACGTGTATGTGGGAACGGGCCCCTTGGCCGCAGTCTTCCGGGATGTGGTGTCCGGTGTCGTCCGGGTTTCGCACGCTGCGCCGGCGCATGCCCCGCGCGCGCTCGACCGCGCAACATCGCTCACTCGCGCTTCTATCCCATATCCTATCCCTGAGGAATGCCATCGACGAACCGGTCACCGGATGCTGCATCGACTATAATATTACAATGTCGATTTATTGCCCAATGCTTATAATGTAAGTAGATAAAGAAAAGTGATTTTCGTGTTCACATTGCACGCACTATTCATTGTGTTTGGCATCTTCAATGGAGCTTACTTTCAAATTTTGTAAAGCATATTAATTGTTACAATCAACCTGCTTATTTTAAAACATCAATATCTACTCAGTGCGATTACGATTTTTTAAATACAGCAATATTTTATCAATATTACGACAAATGCCTGTTGTTAAGAAAAAATAACAGAAAATTATATGCAAAACCGTGGGCACGGCCACTTAAGAATTCGTTTTTGGCGCTTAATAAAATTTACTGGTGATTTTATTGGTCATTTGTGAATATACAATGTTTACTCGTCCTTCAGTCAGAGCCTTCGGCCAGTGGACCCCGATGATTGGGGGTCATCAGCCGGTCACGCGGTCACGCCTAAACTATCACGTATGAAAATATCCAGAGGGTTAAAGTACTCTCATATTGAAATTAGATATGGTGAAAAAATTTCCATGCGAGCAGGACTTGAACCCGTGACCAGGCCCTTGATTCTACAAATTAAAATCGTAGATGTCGTGCCTCAGTTGTGTCTCAAAGGCCAAAGAAATCGGAATAAAACATAGAAATATTACAGAGATTTTGTCACTTTATTTCAATTTCCTTGGATCTTGAGACACAATTGAAACACGACATTTACGTTTGTAATTAGTGGAATCGGCCCCCAGGTCTTTATACGACCTTGCTCTTCCAACTGATCCAGGGTTCTTGGTTATTGCAGGTTTTCTAAATCTCAAACTCTTGCTCCTATAATTCTCACAGATATGACTTAAAATTAAATTCTTGTTCTGATCATATCCAGACTGAATGATCAGAGAATGAGGTACTTAAATTGATCGTAAAGCCCTGCTTCAGAATTGGAAAAGCGTGCATTCTCTGTGCCTATTCAACGTTCTTCTATGCTGTAGTAAAGGCTTTCCAGTTGATGAATTAAATGCATGATATTATTAAGAGGTTTTCTATGAATATTGAAGTCCAATTAAGCTGGATTTTGTCTTCGAGGTTTCACTATTGTGTATTCCGTTCTACATATCATTGTGGAAGTCCGCTTGGAATAGAAGTTATTTAAAGTAATTTTTCTATGACAAAATGTTATCTATGCGTTGAGTCGAGTGCTGTGAGACTCTAAACTCGAACATCGTATGTTCTAGATCGTGACCCACCCGGTCATCACCGGTCACGGCCCATTTAGTGCGTGCCTCTCTTGTGTTCAACCATTTTATGAACTTGTTGTTTTCCCTAAATGATCGAATTAGAACATCTACTTTTTGATAAAACTAATAAGTAGTTTTTGTTTCGGGTATAAAATGTGTATTATGATTTGTATAGTTTAATCATGAAATCAATTTATTGCATATTTTTTTCATAAAAAAATATAAAAAGGTCACTTCGTGGCAGATTTGTTTTAAGCGAATGGAATTTAGGTTTTAATTTGCTCTTTATCCTACCACTAACGTTATCTAATGTCTAATAATCTGTCTCATAAAATACACACACTAACACCAGCATAACATAACCCTTCGCCTAGAACAGTCGGTTAAGACAGAATTAGAAACGAAACACGAGGTCAATGTCAAATCGATCGAGTGGATCAAACGCGTTGAACTCTTTTCCTCGACAGGTCGCGGGCGTTGGATCAATAATTTTGATAGAAACTTTGCTTTTTCTTTCTAAATAATATTAAAGCTTTATGAAATAATTTATATATTTTATTTTTGTTTTATTTGTCATCTCCTTTATTACATTTTTAAATATAAAATATTACAAAAAAAATAAAAGACATTTATATTTTCTTATTATTGAAGTAAGTTAGTTTTAGATTTAAGTATGTACGTACCTACTACCTACTAATAAGCATTTAAGCATGTGTGTGCTGAACTTATTCAAATGAACATTTTCATTCATTCGTTGTACGTAACGTTATTACTTTTATAATATGAGAAATATGCATATTCTAAGTTAAAATATAATATACTCAGCAATTTTTAATAACATATAAGTAAGTAATAAATATAGGTAAAAGTATCGGAATATTATATTTATTTATCCAAGATTCACCAGATATTTTTTTTATACTAGGTAGGTATATCATTATTACATAATGTGGTCAATAAATACTTATCAAATGAACGATGGTCAATACGAATACGTCTATGAAAAATTGAGTGTAAATGGCTGGTCTTATATTGACGCCTATAAAAATAGCACATAAAAGTATTCAACCAATGGGATGAGGTTCGATTAATTGTTTTAAAACCCGTCATAGTTGGATGCCACTGCTATGACTTGCATTAAGGAAAGTACAGATGTGGAACGTAAAAACACGTTGCGTATGAAGTGCGCAAGAGTAATTAAGTTTTTGAGGGTTCACATCAGGTTTTGATACCGTGAGAATTTGTCAGGATGTCAAAGTATTTATTTTTTATTCAATTAGGCTATAAAAGCTAAGCTTGGCCTTCGAGTCTCACGACTCTTCCACGTAAGAGATAAAGATGCGATACTGTATCTGTATCAGGCATTTTGTATAACCGACTGAGAAAATACAAAATTGAATATTTTGTCAAATTTTAGCAAAGTATATCAAGGGAAAGCAAAGAGATGAGGTTATTCGTGCCAGCCTTGACCGAATCCAAAGTTCTCGCAACCACGCAACAAAACACTCATGCGCAGGCATCAAATATTCATAAAATCGAAATTAATACACAGTCAGCTAATTGTAAGATAAATATAAATCGGTGGATTCAGAACTAATTACATGAGTTCATCTAAAATAAAAATAAAATAGACATTTCTGAAGAACGTAACATATCCAAAGAGTTCACTACTACTATTGCTACACAGCGTTTAGTATTAATATAATTCCAATACATGCAATTAAAACCGTCAACACTATATAATTAACATCGCATCAGTACATACAGACGCAATCAACTACTATATTTGTGGCAAGCTTTTATCGCACCGAGCCGAGATCATTATAATCAATTATGTCGGCGGCTAAAGTTTCGCTTTCATAAAAGCCAGCCTTCGAGGTTCATCTGCAAAATTAATTGGAACTATGCGAGCGCCGGAATGCCTCCATTATATCTAAAACACACACATTCATATAAATACTCGCTTCTCATCGTCTTGTGTGTACACATATATAAGTAGCCATTGAATCACCAGCGTAATTATAGAAGTGGGGGATTGGCTGCGATGCGGCTGTGTGCATGGGATGGAGGTAGCCGTGCTGGTGTGAGTGAGCGAGAGGGATGTTAACAAGAGCCTCGTTCGTCCGTTTGATCGACACCGCTGCGCCCGCGCGGGAAGCTGGCGGATGCATTCTTCTTGGAGTTCAACATTAAACCTATCTCGTCACGGAGGTTAAGGTACAGTTATGTGGGTGACGACTCGGTGACACACTTTTCCACTTTCATTTTCATAAACAATAGGACAAAAATATTTTCAATAAATTCAAAACTAGTCGCGCCTCGGGTTTTCGCCCCCGTGGGAATTTCGAGATAAAAACTACCATATGTGCTATTCCTGGTATTTTACTACACGAGTACCAAATTTCATCGAAATCTGTTTCGTAGATTTTGCGTGATTGAGTAACACACATCCTTACAAACATACATCCAAACTTTCGCATTTCAAGTAGGATTCTCTCGTTACTGAATGACTGAAAAACAACGGTCATCTAAATCTACTGGGCGAAGAAAGCTGAAGTTGGACATGTAGGTTCCTTAGGGAGTGTTGGGGTGTCTAAGTGAAGATTTCCCGAAATTTCCAAAAGAAAAAGTCCCGTGCCCATGCTAGTTTATCATATTTACTACCTGCCTATTTCATTTTGATGAGAGGTTTGAATTCTCCTGACAGTTTGAGAGGACATTATGTTACAGAGCCAAATTAAGCCACGCCTATGACGCGCGGTACAAAAGACATCAACGCTCCAAGTTTATGTTCAACCGATCATTACGTAACGTGACGTGTTATTCACTATGTTGTTACAATTTTAGCAAGTAAATAGGGTAATACCACTTTTTCAAATTTAACCATTTGTATATTTTAAATAATTATTAATTAATTTGTGTATTTAAATCCTAAGAATTAAAAGTGACTAATTTATGTTGCAGAACGATTTGATCTTATTGACGGAATCGGAAATTGCATAACTGCATATTGCTACTACTTGAATTACATTGTATGTAAGTTGTTTATGGTAACCATGTGCTGATTCAGGATTGTAGCGAGGAATGTTTGAATAATAAATGGGAAGAGGCTACGCATTGAACGCATAGTACACGCACGAATAATATTCTTTACCTTCCTCAGTACATTTACATCACGGTATTCAGGAATTATAACTTCTGTAGCCAGAGCTATATAACTAAAAGACCATCAGGAGGAAATATCGTGAGGAAACCTAAACCTTAGATAACTGTTAGTTTACTAGTGTGTATACGACAACTGCTGCTAGATGGATTGTCAAGTCATGTCAGATACCTTTAGACGACTTGAGAAAAATCTGACACCAGTTATCTAATCTTGTTTGTAGGATCTTCGTAATTGTAAGACATATGTTGTAAAGTGACGTCTTTGGAGAAAATGCAGCAGTGGAGTTTGTTGCGTCGCCTCTTCTCCACTTGCGCTTTGGAGGCGGTGGTAAACTTAGCTTTAAGTAATTTTATGACGTCAACTAACTAAAAAACAAGAATGTGACGATTTATAAGTGCTATTTATAAGCCTATATGAATAAAAATAATTGGCTTTGACTTTGATCGTAGTAAGGAGAAATTGCTAGTCTCTGCTACCCCCACGGGAAAAGGCGTGATAATATGTATGTAGTAATCTAACATTCTCGATAAGAAAGACTAAAAACCAACCTGTTTTGACAGAACAGTGGACGTAGGACCGCCCGCGATTGTAGACCCAGTCGAAGCCGGCTTTGCGCGCGAGCCACGCAAGCACGCCGAGCTTGCTCTTGTCTCGGTCGCTGGTGGTGACGTCGACGGCGCGGCCCTCGTAGTGCAGCGAGTCCGCGCCGTGCACGTCCGACTCGCTCCAGCCCTCCACCACGCGCAAGCGCACGCCCGGCCATTGGTTCATCACGCTGATCGCCAGCGTGTTCAGCATCTCCTTGCATCTCTGGAAATGTTCAGTTGATAATGAGCATGGATTATTACTTAAGGAAAATCTAATAGTACCTATCAGCAAATGTGTCTGACAAGGAGTTTGGATAGCTTTATTTATCCTGTTGTATCCGTGATACCATTCTTGGTAATCTTGCAAAGGTTAATAGGTACAGTCTGATGCAGAGAAAGCTGACCCCCTATCTCACCAAATCCTAATCTCAGGGGGGTCAGGTTTCTCCACATTTTACTGTATATATCTTAGAAATTGCATATACCAACGGATTACATCATCACGTTTATCAGAAAATCTTCAAGATAACACAAATAGATGAGTTCCACAAAAATATTGATTGTTTAACTAAAAATAGATTTGCGCTTGGCTGCTGATCAAAGGAACAATATCGACGCTTCAAACACATGCGAGTCTTTGTTTGCACCTACTAAAGAAAATACCAATAGACGTGCTAACAAATTGACAAACGCGCCGCCCCACGACCCAGCGCCAACACAGGATGTCGGACATTTTGTCGTGAAAGAATAAATCAAATTAAAACGCGCCGCACCAAGGGATCGACACAATTTTGTCTGTGAAACTTCGCGGAGCATATAAAGGAAATGTCAAAATATTTATAAAGAATCCTGGACAATGGAAGGCGCACCGCGTGACGGCTTTGTCGCGCGATGTCAACTCACTCTATGCAGATTTCTTAGTGAAAAAACTCGAGATTGACGTAACGAATCGAAGCAGCGGGCGCTGCGATGGCCAGCATTCAACGGGACAGATACTTTGGAGCACCGTACATAATTATTTCTACGAACATTCCAACCACCTAATAAAGAGTTGCGAGAAATTCGACATGTTTGTTTGTGTTCGTCTGCAATTCCGGATTTTTCACGGTGTCCTGTTACTAAACTAAATTTTCCTGTCTGCTTTGTTAGTTTTGCACTTATTGTGTCCGAGTTTATTTTCTGGATGACTCATATTTTATCAATAGATAGAAACAAAATCACTCGACTAAATTAGTTTTGAGGTTTTGACTTATGAACTGAATATAATAAAAAACATTTTGGATTGTAAAATACATTGAGATCAAGGGTTTTTTTTTTGTAAGAGAGTTGTAAAGTAATGTTCAACTTTAAAGTTCGAAGTTGTATGAGAGAATTGGTGGAAGCGGCGGCAGTCAGGAAGCCGATGTTTGCTTTCCGCAGACGTCTCGGTGCGCACTAAAACAATCGAATGCTAAATGCAAGCTCAAACACTTCGTGCACTTAAACGTGGGAACACATCGGTGGCGCAATTAGGCACCTCGCACCCATCATAACACCGGGATTCTTCTTTCATAACAATTTGTATAAGCAATTATGTTACATTTTGAATAATGCATAGGTACCTGAATTTTTTTTCGTTTTTAAAGTTTTTCTACATTTAGTTTTCAAAGATCTTTCGGAGATCAAAATATGAGTCATTAAGATTCCGGTTAGAGATATGAAACCTAATATATAATCTTTATTGAAAACTGCCGATTAAAAGAAAAGCGGCAATGAAGATCGTGATACATAACGATAACGTTCAATTTAAACACAGTCATTTCATAATTGACAATCATGCTAGCTGTGCGGCTTTTTATTTATTTATTATTGATTGACAATATGAAGTGACGCCTGCGCCCGCGCCTCGCGGCCTCGCGACTAGATCGCCACGATCAAGTCCCACAGTCGACGCGACGGTCCGATGGCTATTATAAATTCATTATGCATATTTTTAGTAAACACGCTGTCGATCACAATGCTCGGGCGCAGCGGGATGCCCTGCCCCCGACACCTCGCCCTGATACCTACATACCCTAATATTACAATTTATCTTCAACTCGGTATGCAACCGTATGCCCAATGAGCAACGAGCATTAAACCAGTTTTTATCACAAACTCGATTTAGGTAAATTCGTTTTCGCATATTATCAAATTACACCCCATCAAAAGCTCATATTGATTAACAAAAAATTAACAAGCGGATCGAATACCTAAGGTCAAGTTATGAAGCGAATCGCAGGCAGAGCTACCTGGTGGCGACCGAAGCACTTGCGGCTGCATAATGAAGGCCGTCCGATGAAATTGAGGTAAAAATGGAATAAAAACACGAAGGATCATCGCACTGAAACAGCGTCCACTCCAACGTCCAATGCGGCGCTGGCGCTGCGTCGAGGCTGACTATAGAGAGTGCAGAGGACACACATCCACGGTCTCATAGTTAATGGGCATACGATAAATCTGGCACATTAAAAAGATGTTCAATTATAATTTAAATTACCTAATTCTAATGCTGTATAAATGTATACACGTTAAGTATAAATTGTACACATTCATTTCCATTCAATTTTATCACACGTTATGATAGATTCACTTTTTCTATACCTCATGAAAAGACAGGAACATGATTAGATGATTATTCTTCTATACCATTATTATTTTGTTTTGGAAGCGAACGAATTGCTTCTTCGCATTCGTTTCATATCATAACGTCTGCTTCTTTATTCCGGTCTGTAAATTCATATCGTTTATAGATTCGAGTCCGTAGACCCCGAATGTATTAGGGCAAGTCACCTATTTACCGGCACACCATTCGCCACCTCGTCCGACCTCGATCTCGCCTTTAATTTATAACCGCCTCCCTCTGCGACCATAACAATATATTAGGATAATTAAATGGCTCTTTACATTCCTTAACACATCGTTTTTTGTACAAGGCCACTGGAGTCGAAAAGCACCGACCAATGCTGACTGGTTTTTGGTGTTCCATTTTTTGTCTTCTTGTGGAAACCACAACAAATAGTTTAAGGGCAGTTTTTTGTGATGCCGACCGTTCATTTTGTTCACGCGAGTTCTCCAAGTTCTATATGATGCGGCGTATTTTTCAAGCTTGCAAACATGTCAAAACAATTATTACTCAAAAAGGATACAGGTTTGCATTTTTAAGTGTGTAATTATTCAGAATAATTAATATCTAAGAATGCAAAATATTAATGTCTTGTTAAAATTATGACAAAGAGCATTGAGATAAGTGTTATTTGAAAGATACATATATAAGTACATAATAATAATAATAGTTTTAATAATTTTTTGGGTTATGAGCCCAGTTCATCTTTGCTCTTCCAATTGAACCGATGATATCAGCAATTTTTTTCTAGTGACAAAACACAGTTAGCTAATAGGTAACAAAAACAAAAATTCATCAACTTACTAGTGCTTTAAGTCATTTCGATAAAAACCTGTTTCCTAAAATGAGGTTGACTCAGAGCAAAACCATATTTTGGGCCGTGCGAAGTATAATTTAGACGGGATAATAACCCGTGTCGGACCGTAACACCTTGTATTTATTGCAACAGAACAGTTCGTCGTATTGGCGGATGATAGGGCTGGGAGGGACTCCGACCAGATACCCCCATAACCTGTCGCTCATTCACGGAATAGAGAAACCGCAAATTGTGAATCATCTCCGAAACAAGTCGGCCATGTTGGATTATCTTTTTAATGTCACGGATGAGGTCGATGAGACATGAAGTTAGCCTATTAGCATATCCTCAATAATTGGCAATACACACCTGATCATAGCAAAATAACCAGATTTTTCAGAAAAACATGTTAGATGTAAATATTTTCCACTTACATAACGTTAAATCTTTGCTTTCAGTCATTGTAATCATCCATACTTTTACGGAAATATAAAGCCACCGGTATCTATACAGTATTAGTAAATCGGTGTCAGAAGGTAAAATAGCGTACAAATATTTGTCTCCTATAAGCCCTAGTGTTGTGCTGGTTGTCGAACACATAATAAATATGCATCGTGAAGGTGCATCACCTGCGTGTGTGTGTTCAAAGGCATGTAATGTTTGTCTACGAAAAATATCACCCTTTGTTGTCTTAATGCCGTCGTCGACAGTGCCGCGGCCACCGCATTCATTACAACCTCTGTAGCTTGAAATATAGGAGTTTGCGGTTGCTTCTCTCGCAACACTCGCTCACTGCCTATAAATATAGTATAACAAAACGATCGTATGTTATTGTTATTGCTGGAACTCATTGTTTTGACGTTTCTCATATGGTTTCCATTATTTTTCCTTCTTTCCGACCACTCCGACCAGATACTACGTGAATAATAATGGTTCATTTTTTAGTCTTGAAAATATGTAAAGTTACACATAAGACAATTAAATTTCCAATTTTAAATACAATGGTTGAAGAGTTATTTTTAGATAAAAGTCAACATATTTCGTAAGTTAACATTCAGCAGTATATTCCTTGTGTAGGCCTGCTAACGAACTCGGTCTACAAGGCTTTTAAGGAGACGCGGGCGCCTTTCACTCGGTCAAAAAAACTTTTGAAACAAGACACCGATACGCGGTGTTTGCCTGGGCCACAGACCTCTGTTAATGAAACGTTACACTTCATTCACTCAACTGGAGCCAGTGTCTATAATGGGGTTTACTTATGTCGGTAGACATATTGAGAGAAGAGAGAATATTAACATTTAAGCTAATATTTGAAATTAGTGTTAAGACAGAATTAAAGGGGTTAATTAAGTATATCACGACAAAATAGGAAGATAAATTCCAGGTCATTTGTGATCACAGTTCATGGCTTTAAGTTTGAACAGTGAGTTAAGTTTGCTACTGTTAATTTTAAGACCCATATCCCTGCCATTGTAGAATATCATTAGAGATCGGTTTCATTAACAGCTGCAAACTTCAGATCCATCTCATTCACAGATCACTCGTCCCAAGTCCGCTGTGCACCCAAGGGGCCGATCAGTTCTGTATTTTCTATTAGAGATCTACATGTAAGGCGGCTAATGCCCATGGGACGGATGTAATACCATTATTTATATTATTGTGAAGGCTAACGTCGGGCCCGGGGTCAATAGCGGAGTCAATGAGAGCATGCTCGCTAGTTGCAAGTCATCCCCGTGAACGATGGTATCCATGCTTCCGACATCGATCAAAATCATTTCAGCCTTTGCTTCTTGCCGATATACTCAGAAGATAGAAAAAAATTGCAGCCTCTATAATTATGTAGCTAGACCAATACATACAATCATACAATTTTAATTTGTCAAATCAAAAAGCAGTACGTATGGATGAAGAAAAATGGACTGTGTAAAGATAGTAAGGAAGGAAAAACCAAAGAAAAGTCAATATAAAATCAAAGTACAGTTTACAACACGCTTGCGTTTACTTGCAATTATCCTTTTCGCTAAATCGCTTTTCGCGCAGGCTATAAACATTAACTGGCGTATCGTGCTAATTTACTGCGTCAACCGGCGACGTGCGCAGCCGATAACTGCTGTTGATCGATTTGCATCAGTAATTACGTCACTTTTAGCGGCGCAGGCGATGAAAACGCGACAAGTACGTGATTGCGGAGGCGACGACGACGCCACCCCTTCCCACCTCGGGCAGGTTCTCCGGCCGTTTTCACATATGTTGGCTATTTTCTCATTTGGATTGACATAATATCGGTAAGTACAGAAAATAAACTGTACGTTAGAAATAGAAAAGGATAGATGGATTAGGTATATGTCCTATTTTAAATATAATACCTACGAGGGCAACAAATAAATGAACTATTCTTCCAGTGTGATAGTATGCGGTTACCATTGTTATAGATGGTAAATTAAAAGTGAGCGCGGAATTAAAAAAAAAAAGTTTATAATATTTTATTTGGCTAATTTATTTTAGTACTTATGGGTACTAGGATTTTGCGTAACAAGTCAGGCAGGCAGGTATATCTACATATAGGATTTACAAAAATGCCAAAGTAATTTATATCTACATGATTTCTCCTTTCCATCACCTATACATTAACATGGACCTGCCCCTTCTAACTAAGGATCTAAGCTACTTATGATAACTAGCGCTATCTCTGATATTATATCGCTGAGCTTGATCAGCTTTTACTAAGAGAAAACTAAGTATGTTAATGGTTTCTTAAGAAAAAAATATAACACTTTTAGTTAAAGAGTTATTTCAACTGAATCGGAAGATATACACAAAACGGGCTCCAACAGAATTATAGTGACGTTTAAAATCTTTGAAAATTCATAACGCAACAAAGACTTGTCAATGAAAATGAATTATTGATTAATCAGTTTATCAGGAATTTATAAAAGCAGCTGTCACGCCAAGTTTGGCACGGCTCGCTGCCCCGCGGACGGCCGCGCCAGTAAGGTCTGCCACTACGCTTCACACCTAACATACTATTCTCATCAAGATCCCATCTTCAAAAAAAGATAAACTATCTTTGTTACGCCATTGACATGTAATCGCCGCTTTCATTGTTTATCCCTCGTCCCGGCGAGAAGTGATCACATCACGTGGGTGTAAAGTCAACAGTCGCACCGCACACGTATCACACTATACGTCCTCTTTTGCTGACGGTCCCGAAGAGGCTCTTGATAATATTTTATAAGACAAATAACCCGATAAAGATGTTTTGACGTGAACCCGTGTTCATCGCTCACACTAAAATGCGTCCAGTGAACACGTATAATAAAATATTTATTTACAATTTTGTGATTTTGTTTAGAAAAGGAATGAGAAGGCTCTAATTTAGTGTCGACTTTATTGGTGGTGAGCGAAGCGTTAAGGCGATGGAACGGTAATACGTTGACAGGACTTTCGAGGCGGCGACTTTTCGTAGATCCATTAGCATTGTTTTAAAGGATTAGAGCGGCGCTTACCAGCGCCAGCGCAATGTGGGCGACGCGACGTATCGTTTGACACGCATATTTTTATGACACATGTCCTTTCGTTTTTGATAAATCAGTGTGAAACGACTACTGTATCGTAAGCTGTTGATAAGCCATAATCACCTTTTTTGTCTTTTTGTTTTTGAGTTCAGTTTTGACTTTAAAATGTTGAAATATAAAACAACCGTATATTTTGGATGGCAATGTTTCCGAACGCTTTGACGGTCACAGTGTCAGGTCCGCGTCCGCGGTTGGTATCATGTTACACAAAAGGTCCAAGATTTCAGATTGTTTTCGATGCCCAAATCAAAACTGATATCTTCAGTAATTTGACAAAATTACTCAATGATGAAGGTGTAGTGTTTGCATCGAAAAAATTGTGGGACATTGATCTTTATTTCGTTGGAATAATTGAGAAGAAAAAATCGAGTCAAGCCATCTTGGTGAGGGATCTACAAAATATTGGCTTACAGATTGAAATGCGTTTAACATGTTTTAAACAATAGATGTTCTATCAAAATGACAATTGACAAGGGCAAGATAAGAAAGAATTCTCGATTCATTTCTCACAAGGAATTTTGCAACAGTGTTCAGAAAAGGATTTGTATTTAAGAAATTTAGACAAGATTTTTTTATTTACTTAGTTTAAAATGTTATAAAACCTTCCTGTATCTTATTTGTCTCTAGTATATTTAGATAAGTATAAAATAAATTTAAGAATAGTACTCTACTTGTCTAGTCAATACATTTAAATATCATTTAAACATTTTGATTTAGATACTACTAGCTGTTGCCCGCGGCTTCGCCCGCGTGAGTTTAGCTTAGATGAAAAATCTTTTTGTGTTTCAAACTCTAGTTCAGCAGAAAATGCTCATCAGATTGAATGATTTTCACTAAGGCGCCATTTATATTTATTATAGCGTAGCTGACCTCTTGGAGTTCTTCATCAGATGTTCCAGATCTTCAATTTTTATACGTCAGCAGAAAATGCTCATCAGGTTGAATGACTTTTGCTAAGGAGCCATTTCCATATATGTTATAGTGTAGTTGGTCTCTTGGAGTTCTTCATCAGATGTTCCTGATCTTCGATTTTTATACGTCAATAGAAAATGCTCGTCAGATTGATAAACTTTTGCAAAGGTACCATTTCTATATGTCATATAGTTTAGCTGTTCTGTTATGGTTCTTCATCAGGTGTTCCAGTTTTCAAAATCAATTATAGCCTAAATGTTGCCACAAAAAAACAACAACAACAAAAAGTTTCATTCAAATCCATCCAGTAGTTTTTGCGTGAAACGCGTACATACATACAGACAGACAGACAGACAGACAAGAAATTCAAAAAAAAATTTTTTGCTTTCTATTATTCTTTTTAAGTGTCCCTCTATCCATTTCAGTCAAAAATACCAAATGTACAGACAAAATATTTTTACTGTTTTATTATATGTATAGATAAGGATGTGCAAATAACTTATAAATAATGCAATAATGAGTATAGTGTATTCTCGTTGACTGGTAAACTATTCATAGGCATACCTACTCTAAAACTAAACAATGAATTTGATCGTGTTTCAAAGAATTAGAAAATAGTTCTTATAACAAAAACAAGACCCAGTCCATCAGGTGGAAGAGGCCTATTTGTTTCTGCTTATCTGAGAACAATGCGCTCGGTCAAGTATCAGTCAAACGTCACTGTTTTGGAGACCAGTTGGAGTAAACACAACATACATAATCCATACTAATATTATAAATGCGAAAGTTTGGATGTGAGTTTGTGAGTTTGTGAATTTGTGAGTTTGTGAGGATGTTTGTTACTCAATCACGCAAAATCTACTGGACGGATTTCGATGAAATTTGGTACAGAGGTAGATAATGACCTGGAATAGCACATAGGCTACTTTTTATCCCGGGAAAAAGCACTGTTCCCGTGGGAAATTCACGCGGGCGAAGCCGCGGGCAAAAGCTAGTAGTTACATAATGGGTAAATACATGTCTAATACATAATAGTAATTGATTACTGAACTGAAAAAATATCACAAACACATTTAAACAAACGTGCAAAAAAACACGATTAAATAATACGATTGCGTATTGTCATTTAATAATTTTAAATATTAAGGACTGTATAATTAAAACAATTAACCTCTGTGTTGATTTTTTTGACAAAATAATTCAAAAACATGATTAAACAATCGTATTATATCATTTAATATTTTTAAATATTTTAAGGACTGTATAATTAAAACAATTAAGCTCTGTGTTGACTTTTTTAACGGTAGTCACATCGATACATTGACGCGACGAGCTTGCAAATACTTCGGTGCGATCAAAGGCAACGGTCGAAAATTAATTATCAATTTGTCGTGGGTGCCAGGGCGACATAAATCGATCGGAGTATCTGCACAAAATAGCAAGAGTACGGAAGTATTCTCATGTGTATGTTTTATTTGTAAAGCCAAAATTACGAGTTATATTGTCGGTATCCGTTGAGGTCTAATCAGATTACATATTTTCTTCAAATCAGTTGATTCATAATGTAACAGCCTTAGAACTGCTGATGATAGGAGAGTAACGCGCGATCGCTGTATTTTATTCTTTTGTGTTTCACAGTGTATGAGATATGTCAATTATTAATTCTGTAGTGTCTTTATTTTATGATCGGGGTATCTGCCTGCAGCCACATCAGCCACGCTCGGCCACAGATAAGGATAACAAATGCCCAGTTTAAGGTTATCTGAGCATCGCGGACATGAGAGAGCTTTTTGCCACCGAGTCCCTTGATTCGACCTCCTTGTCTTGGTGCCGTGTCGTATCGGTCACAATAAATCCAACCTAATCGAATAATAAATTATTTCTATTGACATACTGATGGTTAATGCATATACCATCAGTGTCACAAAAAACAGTGTCTTGAAAGATGTAGTTTCTGTCTATATAGTGTAAAGATTTGAATGTCATTTCTATTTTTAGGTAACTAGGTAGGTACCTAATTCAATAAAAAATTCAATACAAGTTGTCGCTGCTGTCGCTATTACGATAAATAGAACATTTTAATATGCACATCTACGATCAACGATTATCTGAAAGGCTCCGACATTATGCAGGCCGTAAAAAATTGCATACATAAATTTACTTATGATTACAGTGCTTGTAATCGGATGATTTAAAAAGTTTTAAACTTTATTTCTGTAAAATTAATTAAGTAACTACCTATATAATTTACTTTTAATAATATTTATTGCACCTTTAGATGCCCGCAGAAAAAGTGTAGACCATCAATGAAATTTCAGTACACGTGATTTATTCAGGGCAATACGCGAGGTCATTCCATATAAAAGCCTGTTCACTAAAAATAACCTGTTACCAAATGGTCGTTTTCAATTTTTGGGGTCGACAGTGCTCTAAGGTGAAGTTGCGATTCAATTTAAAATGGCGTCCTTTTTCAGTCGTAGCTAGGGTATAATTATTATGCCACAGACGCATGCAAAATTGGGGTCTCACCTCGGGTCGGCAATAAATAAAACAAAATGAGCGGTGTCGGTGGGAGGACCGAGCGCTAAGCTGAACGGACGCTGAGCTGAGCTGCCCGCAGCAGGGACCTACGATCTTGGACCAGCACCTCTCTATCTATAAAAACCCTGCCCTATTGATTCTTATAACGACTTCATACTTATAAAAGTCAATCATTTTTTTTATATTGTAGACTAAACTTTTAAAAGTTTAGTTCATGTTCACTATTTAACAAATCATCATGAAATGCTACAAAAAAGGATATAGCTAGATCCTTAAAAAGCCTAGAAAAGTTACCCACAGTTTTTCCTGAAAGATTGACTATATTGTAATAAACAGAACAAATTTATAAATTAACGTTTTTTTTAAGTTTCTGTAAAATACCTGTCTATCTATATCTATTATCCCTCAATACTGTAAATGACCATCAATTTATCTCACTAACATCGCCCCATTCAAATTTATCATTCATACGATCGGATTACACAATTGTAAATAAATATTAAAAATTACTCAACAAGAAATTCCAATTTGAATATGAATAGTTAGGCGCCATGTAGGCAGGTACATGAAAAAACCGGCCCCAAATAATAACGTAGACAAATGTCCCCCTTAGCGAACACAATGAGCGGCCTCTAAACTATCAATTCACTTTTAAGACATGCTAATTTGAAAGTCTAGAGTGCTTTATTCCTATTTAGGGTCATAATGAAACGAATATATGAATAAGAACAACCTCATATGATTCTTTAAGAAAAATAAATTAAATGTTACCTAGTTCGTCCGTCGACCAAGATAGCTACAGCATAAATGGACTAATACTAGCGGATACTTTGCTAGTAAGATTGATTTTATGATCGCAGCTTTTATGGACGAGATCGTGTCATCGAGTGTCAAGAATTCTTGAGACGCCTGCAATAATTTATTGTGAGAATTGAAAGTCCAATAAACATAAGATGCTATTATGAGAGAGTTGTAAAAGAAAAGCGACCTCAAAGTGGGTATCAAGGATTCGAGAATAGCACTTTAGAATCCGCTGCTTGAATGAGAGAAGGGTCGAGGCAACCGCGCAGGTAGGTCGGGAAACTGCTATTATTTAAATTAATTGGACATAAACGAGGATCGAAGATACACATACAAGCGTGTCGCTCGATGTCGTGTGGCTCCCGGCGCAACCTCGGTCCGCGGCTCGCGTCGCCTGCGCAGCCTGTTTGCGGCCCTTGCACACTGACTCCGCAGCTCAGTCATATAAATTTATTTATATTTTGTTACGATATTTTTCATCATTTCTTGTTCAGCTGCATGGCCTGGCTTGTCAGATAGGTTTTATTAATGTTGGTTGTCGTGTAAAGGAGTATAATTTGAAGGATTAGGAGAATTGCGCAGGAGCGCGCGCCCGCCGAACGGGTCCCGTCGTGCGATCCTTATCGGACGTCGCCGTGTCGACTTCACAATGCCATCTTTTGTGTTCCGACACGTTAATTTATTGCCACCAAACATCGAGCTTACAAACCGACCGAGATAATGCTGCGATTTAAAATAATTCGACCACGCCCTTCACACGATTTTAATCGAACTCAAAACAATATTAAATTCCACAAAGTAAGCATAAAGTTACGAATTCCGTGATTAACTCCTACGACTTTTTAAAGAAATAATTGTATTAAATGTTTCCTAGTAATTTAAATAGTATACCACTGTGTAGCAATTTAAGATTTTTAAAGGTGTTTACACCAAAGATAAAGACAAAAATACTAAATATTAAATTGTACGGTACGCATAATAAAACATGCATACTGGTTGAATTTATCTTCAAGTTAAAGTAAGCCTTTACAACATTGCTAATTAAGCTTTAGATAATAATTGGTAATGATATTGCATGTGTGAAAAACTTAATATCACAACAAATAGCTTGTAAATGTCAAGCGCTTACATAGTTTGAGCAACATCACAAGGGACATTTGTGCGCACGCAACTTATTTCCGCTGAAGTTGAAACCAATAATATTTTTAAGTTATGAGGTAATAAGCGGCAGTGACAATAGCTCAAGCTTCACTTACCATAACAAGAAACAATTGAAGTTGTGGCGTAAGTACGCCTGTAAAGTATACAATAGTGGAGACAAGCCACTTGCAGATATCCACGCATTTCAGTCAGACGCGCACATCCAATATTTTAATAGTTACGACGGGCGCGCCTGCCATTCTATAAAACAAAGACCAATAACTTTATATTTATGTTTCATTGGGCAGCAAAAGTTGGAGTTAGATGTACTCAGGCGAGCTTATCTGAATGGCTATTAGATGCTTTGAGGCTAATCACAAGTATTAAATTAATGGAAAGCCGTGGGACTCGACAACGCCGACAGCGCAGCAGTGGTGTCGCTACGTTATCAGTTCCAATAAAAGTGTATCACAAAATGCCGCTACGTGGCCCATTTAGGGCCTTTAGTTTTTTTAAATATAAAGTACGCAAAAGAACTTGTTAATTTTCATTTAAATGTTACCGCAGCCTTGGAAACAGGCAGTGAATATCTAATTGATCCACATTATAGGACACATTCACTGTATGCAAGTATGCTAATGATATTAAAGATTGGGATGAAATAAAAGGAAAACAATAAAAAAATATGATATGTAGGTACATGTGTACATGTTTCTTGATTACATATTTAAGGAAGTGAACATGTAATGGATAAACAAATTTCTGCATGATCCACAGAAAATCCATGCTGCCCCCGGAGCAAAAAAAGTTGGTAAACTGGGTACATATTCTCGTACCTAGTTTACCAACTACTTTGATGGGGATGAACTAGTCTGTACTACTTGAACCCGTCTCATACTCAGGATTGATTTCCAACGTCCTGACGTCTACCAGTTCTACCATATGAAGTTAAGTTCACCTCACATTGGTTTTACGTGCTTTATTGAGTGTTCGCTTGATGAATAAGTTGTCTAATGATAAAGTATCTTCAAAGCAAGGCAATATCTCTCTTTTACATCGATCAAATGATTCAAACATACATTGTCCTGATAAAAGAAAATATCTACACAAAGTATATTTCCCTTCATTCATTTCTTTCCTATCAACGACCTTTGGCTCATAGGCATTATTGGAATTAGCTGAAGCAGCAGCAACTACTCCTGTGACGTAAGAAAGAGGTAGTCAAAGCTAAACTGAAGTATATTGAAACAATAAAACAACCTAACGAAAGCCCGGGTGTGCCTTATCGAGAGCACGAAGTCCATTGGTCATAGTCAAAATAATGAAGCAAACACACCGGGCGCCTTGGGGTAACAATTATACCCATTAGTTTATTAATCGAGTACGCATTGTTCTGGCGAGGACAATCGTTGCTAGACCAAATAATGCCAGCTCCGCTTACCGGACTACATAAATGACCGGGCAAATGAAAAAAAAGTGACGCACAGAACGTATTGCGTTTCAATAGCCATTACAGAGTGTGCCGATAATAATATTTGTAAAATAAATTTTATTATTACGTTTTCAGGTATCCGGATACCACCCCTAACCTGACATGGTGCATTATAGGAGGAAACGGCGCGGCGCAAGAAAAGGAGAGCGATCAACTATGGGAAACGGCTATAGGACTGATAATGATAATGTTTTTAGGTTTCCGGAAATGAAACTGAATGAGACGTTTTGTAAAAGGAATCGATCCTAAAAATACATATGGAGGACGACTTTGATTCGGCTGTTGTTGTTTTATACTCTTAAATACCATTATAGTAGGGGAGCCCATGATGCTAAATCGGGATTTACTCGAGCGTCATAGAGACCTATTGAATTGCGTTTAGATGTTAAGAAGAAAAAAATGTCATATAATATACCTTTTCATCGGTGGGGGGAGCGACTATAGATTTTCAAAAATGTAAAAAACAACTGTTGCATGGACATACTCGAGCGCGACAGATATTGATAGCATCTATGTCCTGTGTATTTTTTAAAATGTACGTATGTATCTCCCTGTATGTTAATCTGCCGCGTTCTAGTAACTCCCGAAATCCCCCCCTGGGCTCCCCTACTATTAGAAGTAAGTTAAATAATGCGCATAAATATTTTGAATCCATTGTCACTCACGAGGTAGACATAGCCTTCACTGATTCAAAACCAATATGGAAAGTATATAAACACCGCCATCATATAAATCTCAAAATGAAGAAGTAGTGAGAGTGGGATGTAAAGTCAAGCTGCGTGAGAACCAACCTATGCGGTCGTACCTTCACATGCTCGTAACCACGCTCCTACAAATGGTATACTACAAAGATTTTCTATTACTCCCCAGTCTGTAAACATACAACCTATGTACCATATAATATTGCTTGGTCTACCAAAGAAACTACATACGTCGCTTATAAACAAGCAAACCGAACACGCTGTTAGTAGTTGGATTGTTTAACTCAAGGTAGCTGATCGTAAAACACATGCATGACTGCTACCCCATACAAACAAAAAAGCTATAAAGAAAACCAATTACATGCTTATGGAAAAGGCTTTAGCAGTGTTAAAACGCAATGAGCTTGTCTTTAAGGGCATAGGTAACGAAATGTTTTATCAAACAGAGCAAATAAGTCAGTAAGAGTAGTGGCACATGGACTAGATTCCGCGAAGATGCAATAGCAATGAAATGGTAAATAAACTGTAAAGAACATGTTTATTGTAGATGACTGAGCAGCGATCTGGAACGAACTCGGAACTTTATACCCGTTTCTCTCTGTCTTATGTTCTATGTTTAATATGTTTATGCATGCACTTTGTTCCACTTCAATCAGATGCATATTAGATATATTGTCTAATATGCTTATAAATCCAGCGCATAACTAAACTGAGATTCGATAAACTAGAAATGCGGATTATTTCTAACTAAACCAAAAATATGAACATGATGATGACATAATACGAGACGTAATTTTTTGTAGCATAACCTATTAAGTTTTCTTGAAATAGGTATAAGTAATATATATAATTAAAATTCTGCAATTGTCTACTTTTTAATTTAATATAAAAGTAAATATATGTAGTGGGAAATGTAAGTAATTACATTTTAGAATGACTTAACAAAATAACTCACAATATCGATAAACTAAGCATTAAATAAAACGACGTCATAAGGATACTTCCCTTGAACTCGACCGTCGGCACTGGATACTTAAGGCACATTCACGACCAGCTCTCTAATAAATAAATGGTTATATAAAACCATAAAATATTTATGGTTAGATAGCAAATAAATATTTTCATCGAATAAAGGCCGTAATATAAATTGACATTATTTTAAATGTGTCTCCCTCCGCATCTTCAATTTTGGATCTTATTATATTTCCAACAATTTAGAATTCCTAAGTTGTACCACGTAATGTCTAATGAATATGTTTGTTTAAATAACAGATGCGATCATTTTGTTTAAGATAAAGTATGATTCACAGTTTATTAATATTGGGATGGTTAATAACAACATAAGCAGCGCTCGCTCACATTCGCACGTTCCTGTAAATTGACTCAGAGCAACATACACAAGAATGCACTTTACCTTCTGAGTAGGACTCAATCGGTATTTTTTATATTTGCCACAGCCGGAGATATACACAATTCTCGACATGCGGAGATTAATTTTAGAGGTGGCAGAATGTCACTATAATTTATGATCGACCATTGTCTCCAAGTGACGTAATCCAAGGCTCGCGTTTCGATTGCCATGTTTGCTTGAATTACATATGCCGTTTTTGTGATACAATGTCATTAGCGAATTTTTAAGTCTATAGTAGTCTTCGAAAAAATAATCTAGATGGGTTTCTAGCACGGTAGATTTTTTAATCGAAGTTAAGAGTATGAACTATGGTATTATTTAGATAGGTATCTAGATATCCGTAAACTCAGAAGGAGAAAAACCTCTTGGATGAAGAACATAAGAGACTGGTTTCACTTGAGTACCCGGGCTCTTTCGTGCAGCAGCTTCAAAAGTCCGGATAGCCATGATGACCGCCAATCTTCGATGAGAAGCGGCACTATAAGGAGAAGCAGTAGTCAAAACCTATACAATACCTATATGTAAAGTAACAGTAAACGCAACGTAATCAGATCACCAGAATGTGAGCGCCACAGAAACTGTGCGGTACAAAACTATTAAGTGACCACTGTCCGTGGTGCTCTTCTTGTGTTTCAGTGACCACAAGCTGGACACCCGGGGTCAACGACCCCGACACTCCCTGACCAACACAATTTGTCGCATGCATACGCAATCAAAATCATTTATAGACGTTATATTGTCATTTAAATGGTCCTATAAAGCAGATGTAAAGCGAACGTAAACCTGTTGATGCATTTTGTAAAATATCTGAAACTACATTCCAAGGTTTATCGAAATTATTTTCAGATTCTATTTTATATGCATCTACTTATAACAACAAGATAAATACCAAAGTACCTTTCTTTAGCTTCTGGCGTGGCTTTTGCAAATATTTCTTATCAACTTTGTGTACTTGAGTTTAAGGACATAATCGCACTATATCTTACCAAAAAAACAAAAAGATATGACATGACAAGTAGGTCCCTAATTTGGCACTAGGTCAAACTTAAATATCACTGAGTTGAGTCGGAGTCCAAAAAGATTGTTAATCTACGATTCATAACTTTTAAACGTGTACTTTTACGAATTTCCTTTATTTGCGAAATATAAGCTTTGTGTAAATATACCCTATGCTGTGACTGGTCTCTCTCATCTGTTGCTTCAAACATATTTCGGACATATTGCCGCGTTTCTTGATATTGTTGTTACCTGTTGAAGAACTGAGTTCTAGGTGTCGTTTGTACATTTACATGTACCGCGGCAAGTTGAATAGTCATATTTAAGCGTTAAGTATGCATGTCTTTTAGAAGGCTGTCAGTGCAACAAAGGTCTGTCCGCCAGAACAGCGCTGGGTGGAGCTAATAAACTATTTGAGCAGAGGCCTCGTGTTGACACTGGCGTTTCACACCTGAACAATGCTCCTCGTTTGCATTAATGTAAATTAGGTTAGGCCGCCCGCTGCCGCGCCTACATTCAATTAGACGAACCCTAAAGTAGCGCATATGTGCATAAGTAAACGCAACTAATGGCGTGTACGTAAGAACTTCCAAACGTATAATGATCATCGGAAGAAAACATTGATGCAACCGCATGCCATAAATAGTTTCGACGTTAGTTATGGGGCCGCCGACGAAAAGATCTCGATTAAATTCTCTAGCATGATGAATATTCTCTCTATCAATTATTTGAACGGAATTAGTAACTAGGTTCAGGTACCTTGCAAAACCTTTATGAAACACTCGTAGCTCGACGCATCAAAATGTTCGGAAAATTGAAAAATTTTAAAAGACAACAAAATTATGAAAACAATAGATGAATAAAAGAATAATAACATGTTATTTCTCTATAAATAACTGGAACAGCATTGAAAGCTCGGTGTGGTGTCAAAGAGTATGGGCTGGAGTTCGTCCGTCAGCGCCCGCCTCGCGATCGCGTAAACAGCGACGTCCGCGTACTTACGCCTTGCACGCTTGTAGAATTTTAGCGTTTTTACGCAAGTAACAAAGACTTTGTACTTCAACCATAATAAATTAATTTTATTGTTGAAATTATTTCAGTAATAATGGGACGATAAGAATCTGAAAACTTGCAAACAAAAAAGGAAATCAATCGGACGTGCCATTAACATTTCCGAACGTCACAAATCACACCACCAAAATTCGAGATCTATAACCGAAAAAGATCTACTATGTCGAGAATGATTTTTTTTTATTGTGGAGCGGCTGAGTCGCACGCGCGGCTCGATTGTGGCTGTGTGGTCCTCGCTAGCCACTTTGTAAATAGCGCGGTTTACCTTTTTCAACTTTTGTGTTTTGTTACCTTTTGTGCTGTTGTAGGGCCAATATTACCATAGCTATTTAAGCTCGTCGGATAAATAAATATGCCATTTATCATGATAACTGATGCACGTGAACGTCGCGTCACAATGTTCAGATGGGGTGAAGATTTCATCTTTACCATCAACAATTTGTGGTGATTTATTTTTACATTGTTTTCTTAAACGACTGAGGAAAAGAGTTATAAATGAGCGTTCACTCTACCTATCTGTATCTGGTCACTTGATTTTGATTAATTTTTATTTGGTTAGTATTCTATATTTATAAAGGAGACTGTATGATGCAATTTGTAAAGCTTCCAAAAACCCCGGATCGGAATATATTATGTTACAACGTTTCAAGTGGATGAACCCACCTAATTGGGTGCTAATTTGTAGACAAAGTCCCTTTCCCGAAGAAACATTTCATTTAAGTATTTATTTTTATTTGTAGGCACACACTATTTTGTAAAGCATAAAAGTTTGAGAAATTTGCATTAATTTTCAAAAAGGCATAATTTTTCGTCAAGAAAATAAATAAATTTTCAAAATATTCCAAATGACACCGATGTCACTATTTTCTCATGAACATTTCCGGGATACGGGCGAGGACGGAGCAAATTGTTATGTGGTACAATAAATTCACTCAAACCGCAGCCTCCTTCACAATATTTGTATCGGTCGTATTACGGTGCGACAAAAAGAGCCGAAAGGGCGGCCCTCGGTGAATGAAGGGAAGGTAAATAAATATAAATAAAGGTGATGGCGGTGCAGGGGTGCGGGGCCGGCACCCCGCGGCGCTAGCGCACGCCGACCCAGCCGACTCTCAGCCTCTTTTGGAACACCAGATATAATGTATGTGTCGGAACGCTGCTTGTTTTATTCCAAGGCATACCACGAATTATTACACTCGCCGCTCATGAAGATTTCTTCTTATGTGCCACTTTAACGACTAAAATTGAACGCATTCTACGGCGAGTACATAAATGTTATGCATTGTGAAAATCCAATTACATGCTCATTGTTCTTAATACTGAGTTGTCACACGTCATTAAACGAGGCCAATGGGAATCGTAAATGTATGTCGTGGTGGTCCGAGCTGGGACTGTAATCACCTTCAGCAGGACCAATTACGGACTTTTGCCTTGTGAGGTGCACTTTTATTGGGTGTAAGATTTAAGTGCCGATCGACACGCCGAGTACTGGGCCTGCCTGATTTTTACGGCCACTTGAGATTTGTAACTGAGAGAAGGTACCTACTTGTATGCAATTTGTCAAGCGGAAACACTTGTTTTTCACTTTATTAGGTTTTTCAAGTCAAATATCTAGGACTAAAATGTCATTGAACTAAAAAATCCAGCATAGAAACATCTGAACAGAAGGTTACGTTTATAGGTTATCCAGAAAAGCTATCTAAATGCAAATTTTCCTATTTGCTATGCTACGTCTAAATAATTGGTAGAGCATCTCTTCATAAATAAATCAATTGTTGGAAAACATGCACTAGATTTTGTATTAATGCAGCATCAGATAATAACACTCGCAAACCAAGGAAGTTAGTAACATTTAAAGCAATAAATAACTAATATATCAGCACACGCAACGTTTGGACGGAACACATAAACACTGTTACTGCTACAGATTAATGTGCACCTATGGGAACTGAAAATAGTTGTTAATACAAATATCTACTTAAAGTGTACGTGCACACATATTTCTCAAATAATAAAAGCTATGTTCTTGAATTCAATTCTAAATTTAGGAGTGAAAGTTTTACTACTTTAAAATTTCAATTTATTATTTTTAACAACATACCTACTGAAATGTCATCTCATATAAATGTATTCTTGCTTTCCGAGTGGATTGCAAAGTCAATTGACCCGCACTTCTTAATGCCAGAGTTTATAAACTAGCTAAACTGTAAGAATATGATTAAGTCTTTTATGCAATAATGCGGAAAAAGGCTGCATCTTTGCTGCATCGCGTGCGAAACAGCAACAACAGCATCCTAAGGATGATATCCTCACGTCCCGACTGCCCTACACTGAGGAACTGTATGTTGATGGCCATAGGGGGTCGCATTTAAATTTTTTCAGTGATTTAATTATAATTTAATATTAATTTAATTATAATCAAATATAAATGTCAAATATAATTGTTATAAATGTAAAATGTAATTTAATTTTCTATGGAATTATTTCTGAAATAAAGATATTATTATTATTATTATTATAAGTCTATCTGAAAAATATTTGGAAAATTCTTACCGAAAAGGGTAACACGATATCGAAGCCAAAAGAGATCATCAATTTGGCTTCAGAGAAAAGCACGAATTCACTCATAATTTACATACAATAACGAAAAAGTCTGTTCTACCGCATTTCTAGATTTAGCATAAACTTTCGATAAAGTATGGGATGAAAGCCTTGTAGTAAAACTAAAGAGAATTCTTTTAGATGCTATACAGATTAGGAACTAACATCCTATATATCGTATAGAGTATTCAGATTACGACATAAAGATACATATACTTAAATTAAGGAAATTAATGCTGGAGTACCCCAGGGAAGTGTCTTAGGTCCGAACGTGTACCGTTAACCTAAATAACAATACTATTGCAATTGATAAAGAGACACATGATCAAAGTGTCTCATCGGCACTTTTCTTACTGTGTCTATTAAGGGGACACACATTCTTAATCTATGGACTTTGTAAAACTAGGTCAATGTAAAATTGCACATTAGCCACAGACCACCTACCCCATAGCCTTTAATTAGGCTAGATCGTAATAATATTATGGTATTTAATTACTTTTAAGAATGTTAAGAAAGAAAAAAAAGACGATCGCCTCAGTCGTGGTGGTGTAATATTACTACTATACTTACTTACTACTAATGTAGTCCTGATCTTATACATGACCGGAATAGATAATGATATACTCCGGTCATTTATTACTTTCAGCAATATTGACGTATTATTCATACAATTATTATCTACATTATCTTTTCAGAAATGTAACACTCAGCGAAGCATGGTTTGTTATTTTATTTAATCACTAAAGTAAACCAATCCAGCAGTAGCGTAGCACTGCCCTATATTTTACCTATTTACGGATATTTGAATATGAAATCTCGAAAATTTATTACTGGTATTATGGGGAACTATTTTACGATTTATGTTTCACACTAGTAGTGCCCCGGGGCTTCACTGCCTTTGTAATTTCGGCATAGCTAGGTATATTATTCCTTATTAATTTTGCTAAATATGCTTTTGATGGATAATTTTGTCTTACTACATATGTGGAACAAGTTTTGTATTTTTCTTTTCTTCTTCTTTTTATGGTGCCGCTTCTCAGCGCAGATTGGTGACCATCATCAGAACTTTTGAGGCTGCTGCCCGATTTTTCTTTTGGTGACAAAAATTTCAAGATTATTCGCTTATATATTATAAACTTCGGGCTTTCAAAGAGTTAATCCACCCTGGGTGAATTTATTTCACATACTTTCACGTATGATAATTTGAGGCTCTCACGTAATAAACAGAAATATTTGTTTTTTTTTTTTGTACAAAAATGTGCAAGATTTGAATCCTTATCCGTTGTCGAGGCATTGTGAAGGTTCATATTATAGTGACGGTAAATATTAAAGAAGCGCAGCCCGTGCCTCTAGCATTGAGAGGTTTGACAGATAACACGAAGATAAGCGCCAGCTGTACCCGACAAATATTAGCACAAGTAATCAAAACAAATGTGAACGAAACAATGTCTAAATTAGGATCTTGGAACTACAGTTTTAAATAGAGACTACAATAGAATTTGCCGCAAGTTGATGCTTAAAGCATCAACTTGCTTCATAATTTGGGTTTGACAGAGCTTTGATTTTCACTGCTTCGACAATAAGCACAGATGAAGTAGATATACTTTGGAAAGATGATAAAAAGTAACAACTTAAACAAGATAGATAGATAGATAGATCAACACTTTATTGCACCATTTACAAAAATAACATACAAAAAGAGACAAAACAAAATACAAAAAATGAGCGCAAAGGCGGGCTTATCGCAAATGCAATTTCTTCCAGCCAACCTTTGGGTGGAAGGAAATATACATGACAAAAAATGTAGGGTGCAGTAAACACTAAAGATAAAGGATAAAAAAAATAAATTAAAAATAAACTGAACATTGATAAACCAAATATACACATTCATGAAACAATCAGGACAATATGCGATTAAAAAATAAAATGAAAATAAATGAAATTAAAGACTCAGATAGTGAGACTTTACCTGCTTTCTGAAGGATGACAAAGTGACAAGATTGATGGATGAAGTTCTAATAAAATTGGGATTACCTATATTAAAAACAGATTAAAGTGATAAAGATATTCTATTACCTACTAGTTTATATAGTACTACCGCAGCCACCGTCTACGAACTTTTGCAGTAAACCCAAAGATTTCCGCTAGTGTTTACATATATCGGAACTGTTTACGTTAGCGAGAGAGATGCGAATCGTTAATTCATCGCCACCTAAAGAACAAACTCATATAAAACAAACCGCAAACATACCACAAGTTCAAAGACCTATCACTTGAAACACGCTGCCTGCTTACTTTGAGTTTCATTTTATTACTGCTTGCCTCTAGAAAATTGTAAAATTTAATTAATTGTATTTCTCAAATGTTGCCATGTTTTGATTAATTAAAACCCTTAGTAGAATTGAGTACATTATAGAAATGTAATGATAATAACCACACCTTTGACAAGAAAGTTTTAAGAACAAATAGATATGTTTACAAATATTAAATTTGAATCTATAATCTAAGTTTCCCAGCCGTAATCTAGCATTTTGAACTTTAGCTAAAGTTATTTTCGTAAGGGACCTAACAATGAATCGTAAATAAGAACTCATTACAAAAGAGATATTTAGCAACAGATGTTTAGCGGCCACCTGCCAATGTATTTTAGTTTGTTGTGTCATTCGAAGTGCATAAGGATGGAGTGAATGGCAATGTTAAAGAGTAGAATAAGTTATGTAAGAGGACTACGTACTTGAAGATTTTTGCAATTCCCTTTTATTAACTGCGGGTCTAAAACTGCCACATTGATGCATCGGATTGTACTCGTAATTCTCATTTCCTTAATATTTAAAAATTAACCTTTTAAAACCACTTATAAGATTCATTTTTAAATATTTAGGAAATGGAAAATGGATCATAATCCGATTCTGGGAGTGGTTGTTTTAGACCGATTATATCTTATCTAAAAGTCATAACATAAGTTGGAAATGTGAAACAAAAGCCGCAGTTGCACAAACATATATCTGTCTTATTGAGTGATATAAGTTAAGATATACCTATTTTATTTATAGTGCTATCCCAATTCATATAAACTTTAAAATTAATAAACCCAACAACTACTCTTAGTATTAAATTATCTTCTTGTCACTTAAGTTTGATATAAATACAGTGTTGTAGACGAAAGCACTGTAAATGCGCGCTTAGTGTCGGCTAATCACAGATTATGCTGGTTTCTGAATAATTCAGCCGTAAAACTAATTTACACCATACCAATTTCAAATAGATATTTCAATTTTGATACTACAACTTATTGATAGATTAAATTGCAATTGATACGGTTAAAAATCAAATAAATTGGGTACTTACTTAGAAAATTAATAAGCACATCGGCAATAGGATCATTTATGATTATTTAAGCAGGAGTTAAGTAGGGAAATATAAATAATACATATAAACACTTCTATGGATATTTTGTAAAGTAAAAGAGCATTAAGAATACAGACAACGTTAAACCTCCGCTGCTCGAAGGTCTTTATAACATTTTACAGCGTTGTAAACCCACCGTAGAATTTTAGGATTAATTTGATTATGGTCAATTATTCACAAAGCGATCGGCCTGTTTTTTATTTTGTCCTGCGCTAATAAGCCGAAAAGTACCCAAATTAGACGGCGGTGTCTTTGCTGCTTACAAATTAAACCACTTTAGCGTATCAGTTAATATAATACAATCAATATTAACAATCGATAATTAAGTGACTTTAAAACGATTTCATGGTATAAATCGACGTTTCATTTTCTTTTTAAGAGTTGTTATGGTTATAAATATAAAACAAACAGTCCTAATGTTTTTACAATCATATAATTTTAATACGTAAAAAAACATAAAACCCAGCTAATCTCAGGATTACAAACGGGTTTAAAAATAGATAACAAAAGTTAGTGTGGTTAGGATTGCTACGCTATCTGCGTGCGCGCACCGCAGTAAAAGCTCATTGTAACTCGAGCTTCAAATACGAAATTGAATAATGCTGACCTATCCCGCGACCGCCTTGCCCATAAATCACCGAGATATTTATGTCCCTCAACCCCCGCACGACTGCCACACCCCTCGCATACCCTAAGCTTATTTGCGTCCAGGAATATAAAATATTAAATAAAAACATACATAAAATGGTAAGTAATTCCGATTGGAATCGCAGGAGAGCTGAGATGCGGTCGCACGCCTATTCTGCGGTTGGTTCGGCTAGCCGAGGTACGTCTACAGAGGGAAAACCAACATTCTGGAAGTCGATATTTCGATTTTACTGAAACATACTATGTAAGCCATCTTTTCAATTGTTTCTTAACAATGTATAGCTATGATAATACGTTCGTGGAAACCTTTATGGAAACTGTATAAATCGCCAGCTGTCACCAGGCTTGTTATGCAATACAACGACCACAAGAATGAATATAACGCATTTATCTCAGAAGCATCTGGCATGTAACGTACTGCTTCCCATACACATTAACTTTACTTATATTCTATCTTATTTATGAGAAATAAATAATACTATTAGACGAAGATACTGATTCCCGATAAAAAGTGGGCTCGAGTTGAAATGGGAGGCACAGTGGAGTCAGAAAGAAAGTAATGGAGGCGCATCGAACCGGTTTGGAGATTTTTACGAATGCAAGGCTGCTCGGCTCGGCCGGGCTATGTGCTGCCTGCGGCGGCCACATAACATAACCGGCGGATTCGCGCCGGCCTTTCTTCCCCACTCACACGCGCATGCTTGTCTGTAGTCTGTACTGCCCATCTCGTACCGATTATTATCTGCATACTTATAACTGGATTCTTCGTAAGGCATATTAGGCTATTAAATATTTGCTGCGCAAATCGCTTTAAGTCCTCATTAATCGTATGCGCAAACGAGTGGGTAAACAATGGCATCCTTTGAGCGACCGATAGCTATTTCAGGATTTGGGTTGACGGCGATTGAAATATAGTTCGTATTGATGTCGAGTTGTAATCAGCTTGGGATCCAAATATCAGAGCTAGGGTGTAAACACTTCCATTCCTTATCAACAACAACAGATTGAGCTTGCATCAACCTGCAACCCGAAATAGCTCGGATAAACATGTCACATTTGATTTTCGCGAACACTCCACCGTTGTGATTTAGTTTTTGCTTCCGCCGCCTACACCGCGTCGTCGTCATAGCATCGAGTCAAATTACACATAATAAATAATATATGGCCAATTCTGTCCCATGAACTAGATGACTAAAAATTTATATGGATGATTTTTTACCTGGTGAACCGACTTATGCTGGTCTGATTGATGATGATGAAACTATGATTCAATTGTTTATGGGAGGGTATATCTTAGAAGGGTTCTGGAGTGGCAGCCACGTGGCGGCAAGAGCAGCGTAGGACATCCAACAACCTGATGGTCTGATGATATCGTCAAAGTCGCAGGAAGTCGCTGAACGCAAGCCGCTTTCAACTGGTCTATGTGGATGTCTATGGGAAAGCCTTCAGCAGTGGATTTCATATGGCTAAAGGATGATAATGATGTTAGAAGCAGCATAAAAGTTACTCTTCGAAAATCTACTTATTATATTCATTATTTTTTCCCAGATCTTTGTTGATACAAAGGTTTAAGGGGTTAAGTCAAAACAACTCACCCTAACAATGGTTGCATCTGGCACTGGAACACGTGCCTGACGACCTCACGTACTCACATCACAAGGATGTAGGTCGTGTGGCCGACAATGGCGAATATTTGTTTGGTTGTTTGTCAACATGCGGTCGTATTTGACGACCCATTAGAGCGCGCCGCCGGCCGCCACCAATGTTTCCACGTTTATCAAGAAACTTCAAATCTTAAGTTACTTTTTTCAGCAAAGGAAAGCTACGAATGCGTCCTGTGATCCTGTCTGTAAATGGGATATCAAATGGCAAAAATGGGTATCGGATATAAAATCTAGGAAATTGATTTTTGCTTTCATTTTGCAGAATAAACATTTTTTTATTCCGAGAATTCATGTAACGTTAATATAAAAAAATACAAGAGTGAAATCAGTTTTTAAAAACCTTAAAAATAAGAAGAATACGAAGTTCAAAATTTGGAATTTGAAGCACAATAACTTTCAGGCATAAAAATTTGATTTTTTTTTAGAATTTCTTTATCTTTACAGCCTTATCAAAGTCAGCCCTGGACTAACTAAATCTTCTCAAAAAATTTAACTTAGGTAACTTCTGTTTTTTGGAGACGTTTTGTCTATTGCCTATACCTTGCCGGAATCTACAAAAATAATATTTTAATTGTACTCAAAGTTGTTAGAGTAGACAATATTAAGCACCTACATATGGACATACATATATGTATTTGCTGCCGGTGCCGGTAGGCACAAGTTATGTGCTAAATTGATGTATAAAATAATTCCTAAGTGATTTGCCCTACTGTAGTATTGGAGTTGGAGATTGTTAAAATTTATTTAGTCATTTCATTGGAAGCTGTTTATTGTTTGTATGTCAGAATTTCTGACAATTTGTCAATTTTTTTCTGACTTAGAAAAAAATTGTCTGAAAGATACCTAATTAAGCAACAACAAGTACTTTTGTATATAAATTACCTTCAAAAATTAATTTTATATTTATATACCTATATTTAGCGACAGCCTTGAACGTAAAGAATATTGCTCGACTGCGTTCCTGGATGTCCAACAAGCCTTTGATAGAGTGTGGCACAAAGGACTATTGTGCAAAATCAAACTCCTCTTACCTCACAGTTTTTATCCTATCCTTAAATCCTATATGACTGATAGAATATTTCAAGTAAAAGAAGGGAACTGTACGTCAGCTTTCTATGACATATTTGCCGGAGTTCCACAGGGCTCAGTCCTGGGACCTGTTCTGTACACCATCTTTACGGCTGACCTTCCTCAATCACCAGACGCTGTCATTGCTACCTATGCAGATGATACGGCAATACTAGTCTCCAGCAAAAATGCTACAGACGCGTCAACAAAACTGCAAAGCAGTCTCACTGAGGTCGACGAATGGCTCAGAAAATGGAGAATCAAAGCGAACACTAGTAAATCCGTGCAAGTCACGTTCACTTTGAAAAAAGAAACATGCCCCCCTGTGCGGCTGGGTGGTAGAGAGCTTCCACAAGGCGACTCAGTGAAATACTTGGGTTTGCATCTAGATCGCCGAATGACTTGGAATAGACACATAGAATGCAAGCGAAATGAAATCAACTCTAAATACAGAGGGTTGTCCTGGCTACTAGGAAGAAATTCCAGACTAAGCACTGACAACAAGCTTTTGATTTATAATTCTGTTATAAAACCAGTCTGGGTATACGGGATCCAGCTGTGGGGAGCTGCCTGTGCCACCAACATTGAGAAAATACAGAGAACACAAAACTATATTCTGAAACAAATTTGCGATGCACCGTGGTACATACGAAACTCAGAAGTTCACCAGCATCTAAACATATCTACTGTGAAGGATGAAATAAAAAGCCACGCAAAGAAGTACAAAATCAGACTGGAAAACCATCCAAACCAGCTCGCCCAACAACTCACCATCTCAGACTGCATAAATAGACTGAAGCGCCGTAGAATTCTGGAACTAAGGAGCTCGGATTGAGCTCCAACTATAAGTAAAAGTTATTCCTGCTGGGGAACAACTTACACGATCTCACAATCACACAACACATCTGCTCATAGCCAAAAGGGCTGATCGCAAGATTCGACATAGAAAAAAAAAAAAAAAAATATTTATATACCTATTCAGATTTCAAAGCAAATCAAAATCAAACATTTATTATAATATAGGTATACTAGATTTTTAATAATGCAAGAGCTGTCAACACGTAATATTTTATTTGCACACGTTTGACATCATAATGAATAAATAATGGAATTCCGAAGGTATTAATTAATCGCAATACCTCTATGCTAATTATAAAAAAAATATTGTATAGGTCATAATACACTAATTTAAATAGGCATTGGTGACTAGGTAGGCAAAATACATTTTTATTGAAATACCTAATATCATAGATAGGTAGGCTAGATTATATAACTGAGAAATGAATAATTTAAATTGTTACAACAATATACAGCGTATGTATGTAACACATAAAAAAGTAGTTTTTTATAATTTAATCCAAAAAATTAAAATAATCATTGATTGTATTTACAACGGCAACTTTAAAAACTTAATAAAAATCTTCTTATATTTTATAACTAGCTGTCGCCCGCGGCTTCGCCCGCGTAACTTTCGCTTAGATGAAAAGTCTTTTTGTGTTCCAAACTGTTTCAGATGTTTCGGATTTTCGTTTTTTATACGTCTACAGAAAATGTTCATCAGATTAATCAAGGTTTGCTAAGGCGCCATTTCCATATATGTTTTAGTGTAGGTAGCTGGTCTCTTGAAGCTTTTCATCAGATGTTCCATATCTTCAATTTTTATACGTCAGCAGAAAATGCTCATCAGGTTGAACGCCTTTTACTAAGGCGCCATTTCCATATATGTCATAGTGTAGCTGGTCTCTTAGAGTTCTTCATCAGATGTTCCAGATCTTCAATTTTTATACGTCAACAGAAAATACTCATCAGGTTGAACGACTTTTGTTAAGGCACCATTTCCATATTTCTTATAGTTTAGCTGTTCTGTTATGGTTTTTCATCAGGTGTTCCAGTTTTCAAAATCAATTATAGCCTATATGTTGCCCAGACTTTATAGCTATACAACAAAAAAAGTTTCATTCAAATCCGTCCAGTAGTTTTTGCGTGAAACGCGTACATACATACAGACAGACAGACAGACAAGAAATTCCAAAAATTTTTTTTTGCTTTCTAATATTCTTTTTAAGTGTCCCTCTATCCATTTTAGTCAAAAATACTAAATGTACAGACAAAATATTTTTACTGTTTTATTATATGTATAGAAGATATTAGGTATTTAAAAATCAAATCAAATAAAGTCAAATTAGATGTAATGTAAGTAATATATTATTATATAATTGGTGAAAGATTAACATATACTAGCACAGCTAAAAGATATGTTTATTACAAGATGCATAAACTAGTGCCGAACGTAAACTCTAGACTTTAGATAACTATAAACATTAGCAAAGGTATTCGTAGATCGAGATTATATCAACATCATAATTTCTTTTGATGTCTAAAACTGAAATCTTGAAGATTTTCCTGGAGAAACTCAGGTTTAACATTGAATTACAGTAACCGCTCTCATGTCGATAATCTAAAATTATTTGGAATCACATAAATCACATACAAATATTGTACATTTTTTTTCATTTCAGCGGGCTTCAGGAGTTTTCCATTTTTTTTTAACGTTTAAACAATAACATCAAAAGAATGTAGGTGTATTTATAAGAACAGATAATCCAGGTCAGAAGAAATTCTTACAGCAATGGTCTTCAAGACCCAACCCCGGGAAGAACAAAGAAAGAAAGTAAGTATAATAATTACAACCTATCTTCGATACTTCTCATTAACAGAGTTACCTACAGTAATCTATACATATAATAAAACAGTAAAAATATTTTGTCTGTACATTTAGTATTTTTGACTGAAATGGATAGAGGGAGACCTAAAAAGAACAATAGAAAGCAAAAAAATTTTTTTGGAATTTCTTGTCTGTCTGTCTGTCTGTCTGTCTGTCTGTCTGTCTGTCTGTCTGTCTGTCTGTCTGTATGTATGTACGCGTTTCACGCAAAAACTACTGGACGGATTTGAATGAAACTTTTTTTGTTGTATAGCTATTAAGCCTGGGCAACATATAGGCTAGTAATTCATTTTGAAAACTGGAACACCTGATGAAGAACCATAACAGAACAGCTAAACTATAAGTAATATGGAAATGGTGCCTTAACAAAAATCGTTCAACCTGATGAGCATTTTCTGCTGACGTATAAAAATTGAAGATCTGGAACATCTGATGAAAAGCTCCAAGAGACCAGCTACACTATAACATATATGGAAATGGCGCCTTAGCAAAAATCGTTCAACCTGATGAGCATTTTCTGCTGACGTATAAAAATTGAAGATCTGGAACATCTGATAAATAACTTCAAGAGACCAGCTACACTATAACATTTACGGAAATGGCGCCTTAGCAAAAACTTGGGTAAATCTGATGAGCATTTTCTGTAGACGTATAAAAATCGAAGATTGGAACACAGGAAACAGTTTGGAACACAAAAAGAATTTTCATTCAAGCCAAGTCACGCGGGGCGAAGCCGTGGGCAACAGCTAGTAATATAATAATAACTAGCTTTTGCCCGCGGCTTCGCCCGCGTGAATATCCCACGGGAACAGTGCTTTTTCCCGGGATAAAAAGTAGCCTATGTGCTATTCCAGGTCATTATCTACCTATGTACCAAATTTCATCGAAATCCGTCCAGTAGATTTTGCGTGATTGAGTAACAAACATCCTCACAAACTCACAAATTCACAAACTCACATCCAAACTTTCGCATTTATAATATTAGTATGGAAGTATGGATACATATACCCAAATATACAGTGTACCTATATGTATATCACACATCATGCATCCCTTGCATTGGTGAAAATTACGTAAAAATCAGTTTGATATTTTTTTTGTTTTTTTTTTTGTTGCAACAGATAGACATAAAACGTTGTGGTAAGAGTTAATTTACAATTCACAAATAATTGCTGAATTATCGAGATCTTTATTCTTTGTCTAAGTGCTGGGAGTTTTTTAGTAAGTTAGACTTTTTTTTTCAGGATCTGAATATTAACATAATATGTGTATAGTCGATCTAATCATGCACGTGCATTGATTTCAAAATAAACTAACTACTAGTAAATAAACCTATTAGTTTTAGCAAACTGAGGGTATTAGAAAGAAAAATCTATCTCTAAGTCAGTAGCCACATGAAAGACAGAGGACACAATCGGTCGAATCGAATTAACAATAAATGGCATATTGTTTATCAAATAACAATATGCTATAAACGCAAAGGACCAAAATATGGACTACAATGAAGCAACCCTCAACAAAAAGTTTCCCGTAAGTTGTTTTTATAATTTTACAAAGCATCGTGAATGACAGCGCATGTCGCTCAATACCTTCGACACCAACTTTTACGATGGCCATATATTTACCGAAAATGGCATCAAAATTGAAAAGAATTCATCATTCATCCATTAGTCACAGAGTCAAAATATTTGTCGACAAAGCCTCGTAATTGCAGTGCTACAATCGGAACACTCGCTACGAAGCTACCGTAACGCCCGCAATTTGTGTCCATTGTTCTACGAACGTAACATTTATTTACACCGGCAATTGTCCCTACCCCGCGCACTGAGGAGCTGTTTTCAAAACAGAGGACGCTTCATGAAACTCATTGTTTCCCAGACTCATTCCAGCAGCTATAACGGGGCCACGATTCGCACTTCTCAGTAACGTCGGAACTCGGAAACATTCACGGAATGCACTTCACTCGCCCGTCGGCGTCGGAAAACGCGAAGAAAATTCACTGTAACCAGTGGACACTCACCTGGGTCATCAGGCGGTCAGCGCCGGTGCCCTCGTCATCCTTAAAATCGATGTCCGTATTATAATTAGGCACTAAGTCTTTAAACTTGGGGTCGTCCCTGGTGATGCGGCCCTCAGCGGGGCCACTGGCGAGCTTGTTGTTTTCACTAGTGTTGGGGTCGTGCTGGCCGTTGACGAAGGGCTCGATGCGGCGCGTCGGCGGGCGGGCGTTGAAGCCGCGGCCAGGGCCGCACGCCGCCGCGGCACTCAGCCACAGAAGCACCAGCGACAGCCTCATCTCGCAGACATCACTGAACGCGCGCTCGACGCACGACCATCGCGCGTCGCGAACTGATCGACACTGTGAGCCGGCTAGCAACCCGGAGCGCGGTCGGTCCACCACCGCCAGCCTGCATCCCTTGCCTGCCACCACCTCGCGCCGCGCACTACCCGCGCCGCGACACTTCGCGCTTGCAACTTGCACGCAGTGCAAGCGATGCAATTTCATCTCGCTTTCCGCGCGCTGGGAAATCCCATTATCATCACTGAAAACTTCCGTGTATAATACTTTGTATAAATGACATACTATTACAGATATTAGGTCCCGCCAAAATTGAGGCGGTCTCAACTCTGAATTTTTGATAGATTTGAAATTTTACACCGATGTTATCAATATACAGTAGCTTAAAATTCTCCCATTTTCTACGCCCCTGACCACCATCATGCGAACCGGCAGATTAACATACCTCCGTTATCAGAGACACGTGGGTAAATCCACTATCAATATGTGACGCAATCGAGTATCATGGACTTTAAATAGGTATCTACTTGAGTAATCCCCATGTGACAGTTTTTGTTAGTCATATTTTTTTTAATTTCCAATAGGTCCCTACGGTTTACAAATAAATCATTATATTATTGACTTGAAGAAATTTAAAAAACAATTACAATATATAATTATAAGAGCTATAAGAGGGAGGTACATACTCTGAAACTAGCCATAAGACCACGGCATAAAAATGCACCAGAACACAGCAAGGCAATAATAGAATTTAATCGGTAAATACCGCACGATGTAAACGAATTTTATTAGCATTTTCTCGGTCTGGAAAACTGTAGCACTACAATCCAACAAATGCATTACTACGAGTAGCTGGGCCCCGGGGCTCCGTTCCTGTGAAAAATTCGGGATAAAAATTACCCTATGTGCTTATCCATGTTATACTCTACCCGTGTGCGAAATTTCATTGAAATCTGTCCAGTAGATTTTTGCGTAATTTAGTAACAAACATCCTTACATCCTCACACACTCATCCAAACTTTTTGCATTTGTAACATTAGTAGATTTTCACGACTTCACGTTTGTGTTTATGAGTTTTTTAGTATATTGAAACGCAATTAGAACTTTGTAACGTAGATTTATCATTATATTACTCATGAGGTCAGTACAGTGTAAGTTATTGGGCAGCTAACGATCCTTTGTCTCTCTTGTCATGTCATGGATATAGAATACCAAAATACGATAATTGGATAGGTAGTACCATTAAATTGTATTTGTAATTATAGATATATTTCTCATCATCATCTACAACCATCCGTGACCCACTGCTATTCCTGGGCCATCCTATTCCAGTTGTTGCGAGCTGAACCCATCTAGCTGATCGTTACATATACATACTTCTAACAATTTACAAAAAAGTCCACGGATTCTTTTAATTTTACTTAAACAACATTTAGCAGCTTATATATTTAGATCCCATTTGCTGCTTAGTCAAATTAAAAATAAATCGTTTCATCATAATTTCCGGTAAATAAAACTAGAATTAGGTATTGCAGTAACAAGTACAGGTACCTATACTACAAGATTCGCAGACAACCTCATTCCAATATAACAATTTCCTATTTTGGTACGTATAATAAGAAAAATAAACAATTTTATGTATGTACTAATATGCCCTTCGAGATTCGATCGTGTTTAGTATATTACGAAAGTGAATAATGAGAGCAAATAGCATGCCTTGTGGTTTTCGGCACGAGATCAATTACACGACACGAAGAAAACAGTTCTGCAGTCCTTGCTGTTGTGATAAATAACTGCAATGTTTTAGAAAAGAATTTCGAGCTCTAAGGGATCCATTTTGATACGATATTTGAAGTTAAGGAGATAGGGTCTGACTGATCTGAACACGGACATATACATACAGGTACCTAGGTTTATTTTTTAGTAATGTTGTTATATCCTAGAAAACAAAATAAACATATTATCATTTTTTAATTAATGACTCCAATCATTTCCTATCTTTAGTACATAACAGAAATGAGCGATTTTCTGAAAGCTAAATTAAGAAAACTAGTATAAAAAAGTCTCAACAGATAGCGTTTTATGAAAGCCGAGTCGTAATAATGGCTGAACCTATATAGTGCGCTTTTTCTTGTCAACCAGAGACAGAAAAAAAATCACCTAACAATTTGACAGTTGCACAAATCACAATATTGATACTTTTTAGCACTTTTTAGTTGTTTAGCCAATTCCGTGAATTTTTGCTTTTAGTAGGTATGTAACTTTTTCTCTCGCCTTATACTTAAGCGCCATCTATGAAGTCACCTGGAACTATTTATTTTTTTAATTTGGGTCTCGGAAAATCCCTCATTGAGACGATAGAAACCATGGAAAAAATATTGAGACACTCAGATAAAAATATATCTAAAGTCTCATCTAGTTTTGACAAGATATCAATGGAAGCAAACTAACCACAGAGTGGGCCGAACTCGACACCCAATGACAAAAGACTCTGTAATCATCTCTTCATTACGTGATTATCATCAGCATAAGTGCAGCCTGGCCGCGCTCCACTCACATTAGCGCCAACAGCTTTAATCAAAAATGCAAATTGATCATTTCTTTTTGCTGGGTTTTTGGAGATTTTGCAGGCAAAGTTACATGATCAAGTGCTAAGGAAGTAAGTTTACAGCAAAATCAAGTAGCGATAATGATTCGACACGTACAATTGCTCTGTTCCTGGTAGCGCACTTGGTTTAACTTGTTTTCATCCGTCATCTCAAAGAATAGTAGTGCTGACTTTTGAATTTAACTCATTTACTTATTTGTCCAGAATTCACTTGAATTAGATATAAATTAAATTAATTAAGGAGCTTTTAAAACTTTTAATTAAATCTTTGATCTAAACTCCACGGTGTTAATGGAGAAGAAGGGACGTCACAACACCTGCAGCATTTCCCAAAAAGTGTTGAAGTTCAAACTAATGTAGCGTGGAATTGTAATAGGTCAATGTCAATCTTTCCCCGGAAATGGAAATTCATATGCACATTTGCATAACAGAGAGTGCGTATTTAGGACGATTTGTAGGCAGCCCGAACCCGCTCGTCTATACAGCTAAATTGTGTGCTGCATAAACAGCCCGTAACTCATGTAACTACAGTCTTTGTTTTCTCTCTTCCGACATTAGCTCTCTGAGCTATTTGTTATCATTCATCTTAGTTCAAGTGACACAAATATAGGTGAAGACGAGGTAGATAAATATGACCACATTGAAAAGCATGCAGCTAGTAATAATAAATATTTTTTTACATAATGAAATCACTAAATACATTCCTAACTACGAAACAAAATTATGCTAATTGATAACTTTGGCGTTGAAAGCAACAGGTTTTCACACTTCCTTATCGAAAATACTGAGAAAGGTATCGTATTACGCGAACCGAAATGAATGCCTTTTAACAAAAGAGTGACGATGCAACGTGCCTGCATCCGCCGCACATAGCTTTGCAGGCCAAACGACTGATAAGATAATTCTTGAACCCTCCAGAACATGCGCCACCGTCAAAACCAAAACAGATGCCTTTTAACCATGAATCACTGCTTCCCCAATGATGTGCCATTTTTTCATTGATTTAGGTAGGTAGGTACTTATTGTATGGCTGCTTCAAATAGTTTTTTAGGGACTGCACCATTTTCTGGCGTGTAACGAAGACGGGCGATATGCGATAATGTTAGAAGTTTAAGACAGTTTATCTAAAAGTTTTAGTTTATAGAGCAGTTAAGCTCGAAACATGAGAACGGCTTTGGCAGGTTTCCGATTATGTTCGCAACATTGTGAAAAAAATACACTACAAAAAATATGCTATCGAATCAGTTCGTTTTCATGAGATGTCTAATAGACGCAACGTTCGTGATGAATAATCCTGTTCTAGTTTGTAACGACCGACGGCGACGTAAATAAACACTGATCCTCAAAATCAATAGTTAGCCGGAAGTTGGTATCAACTAATAGTTACCGAAGTTTATTGCAGCTACAATTATTGCAGATAGCCAGAGGTCTCGTGGCGCCACGGTGATTGCTAGGCAATGGCTGTAACTCAGAACAACACCGTTCAGTTCACACACAATAAACCACACCAATAAACTGGTAATGCAGCTATTATGATGTTCCGTAGTACTGAGACTCATTCATTGAAAACTCAAAAGGATTTCAGAAGGGGATTACCTCTGCGGAATGTTTAAGTAAATATCCGCTGTCGAACTTTTAGCGTTGAATTAGTTATTTTAACAGGTAAAGGTCTGTTTATTCGTTTCTGTCAACATATCGTTAAGCAGTAAAACGATTTATAATATCTATCGATATTTAATATCTTGCATTTAGTTTTTCCTTGTTCTATTATTACATATATTTATGTATTCATAATTTAGGTCAATATCTCACTGGATAAATAGTTTTCCGATAAAATTTGATTCATTTTGGTTTAAAATAAATCAAATTATGAATTACATAATCAAATAAGTTTCATATGGTCACTTAATAATAGGCAAGTGCTGGACTAGTAAAAGCAATGATGCGACTGTAAAAAAAATAGGCAACTTCACACACCTATATAAATAAATATAATTACTTGACAAATCACACAGACGTGGCTTAGCCCCAAAGTAAGTTCGAGACTTGTGTTACAGGATACTAACTAAAACGATACTATATTTCATAACAAAAATATATGTATATAGATAAACCTCCAAGACCCAGGCCAATCTGGAAAAGATCATTTACCATGTTGACCCGACCGGGGATCGAACCCGGGACCTCCGGTGTGGCAGTCCGGCGTGGCGACCGTTGGGCCACAAAGGTCGTCATGTTTTTAATAAACTCATCTTATGTATGCTTACTTCATCATGTGCCCGAAGTAAATACAACATTAGTACAGAAAATTATAACAACACACATCTTGGACTAAAAATCCTTAGCAAATAGGTAAACTCATGCACAGACAAATCAACCTGCATCGAGGGTGGCGGGTGCGATGCCGTGGCGAGCGGCACCGCGGTCTGTGCTTGAGAGCAAAACATTATTTACACCGATGTAAAGGACGGCGAGGTGTCAAGCGATGGCTAATGGAGGAGAGTGCTGGGCAATAACACACCCGGCCTCTTCAAGTGTTTTAAACTGTTTACTCTTCCATAAAGCTCTTGGAGTCCATACACGGATGCGTGTCTCCCGGACGCCGTAGGTGCAGGCTACCCTGTGGTAACAAATAAGCAAGCTAATGTAGGGTATTCTCAGAATATAAACAAAATGACATCTAACGCTTTTTTGGTTGCAATCAATTTCTTCTTTTAAGAATTTAGGTATACCTGTATCAAGCAGAATAGGTACTTCCCTCAGAAAATTGATTCTGATGAGCTACTAAATGCTCAAGTAAGAAGAAAAATTATGAAAAGTTGACATGGATAACACCTATATGAAGCCGTTATATATTTTTTTCTTTTTCTCATAGGAACTGAACAAACTTATAATAGGTAATTTAAAACAAATTTTATTACAATGATATCCTGAACTCTGTGCACTACACGCATACGGTGCATAGCAAGTTAAATTTGCTGGACGCAGTAAAAAGTGCTTCCTTAATTAAACTCGCTTGTCAGAGTGCTTTGCATATTCTTTCATACAGCATCAGGAAAATTGATGTTAAGCTTTTTAGTGCACAAGTTGTGCACTGAAAAACATTTTCCCTAAACCATGATGCATTTATTTGGAAAACCGTTATTAGATATATTATTTACATAAGGTGACGTTGGTGGTTGGTGTATCATGAAGCTGAAATCCTACAACCTCATGGCAAAGCAGATGTATTATTATTATTTATTATTTATTTGCTTGGGAAATTTTGTGTACACAACAAAATTACATACAAAGGAAACATAAAACATAGGAAAACTAAGTACAAAGGTTCTACGGGTAAGCGTATAAAGGTAGTAAGGTATGTATCTATCTGATCTTCCGGTAACTTTTTTACCAGTTCACCTACCTAGGTATGGCAAGACTCCACTTCATTTTTTAAAATGATATCCCTGTCTGCACTAACTAGTAACATATGTAGGTTAGATTCGTCGCAAGCGAAGTTTAATTTTGCCAGATTTTTGTTTTCTGTATCGTAACAATGTTCTTTTTCCATGGGACAGAACAGGAAGCATCAGTATCGGAGGCCAAGATCCTCTTTTGGGTCGCCGAGCCATCGAAGTAAGCAAGATTTTGTTTTTGCTATAGTTTGCACACCATTTTCAGTCGATTTTGAAACTTGGTTTTAGAACTACTCCCGTCCACTCACTCCGTGAAGTCCTGACCGACTTGCGACCGAATTTAATACACATGTCCCTAATCAATTGGGAAAGATTTAAATTGTTGGAATTTCCCTACTCTATTCCATGTAATAGTAATTTATTATGCTTATTTATTATAGAAAAGCAAATATTTAACACTTATTCTATAAACCATTGGTCATGTGCGGTTAAAACCCATGCATTGAGTCAATTCTGACGTGTATAGGTTTTTTCTAGAATTCTATATACCACTATGTAGGTGGCAAAATGGCACATTACCCACATTACATAAATAAATAATGGGTTTTCCGATGTAAGTAGATTTGTAAAACTAACAATGATAAGTTTTCATTTCACTAAAGTGGAAAATCTGAAAAATCCTCGCTAAAGCGTGAAATCTGAAAAATTATTACAACTATGAATGGTATTGTGAAAACCATTTAAAGGTTCATGCAATCGAATGCAAGATATTTCACTCATTTTATAAACTATAATTATTTTTCAAACCGACTTCCCAAAAAAGGAGGAGGTTAGGTATATGTTTCGATGTATGTATGTTTTTTTTTTTATGTATGTTCGCCGATTTCTCCGCCTACAGTGGACTGATTACCGAAATTGTTTTTTTATTCGTAATGGTATATACCCAAGTTGGTCCCATTTTTAATCACGTCCAGAATCTGTTCGGTAATTTTAAAGATACCTAACAAAATATAAAAATACCAACATTGCATTATAGAGCAAAAGCCCGCGATAGCATGCCCTTCCTTATTTTATTAAAACTAAAGATTTTCTGTGTATGTTCCCAACATAGAAATAGCGATTAGCGACTATAAAAGTTGGATCATGATTACTTAGGCAGATTATTTGTAGCAGTAACATTTAAAGTGGTAACTCAATTTCCTTAAAGTAAAGTAAGTTCTTTAAAGATTTTATGCCTAATAATATAAGAAATCACGCCATCCGTTGTCAGGCAATTGCGTGCAAATATAAACCCCTGCTAGACATTGTAACTTTACTAAATTATAGTTATATTTGTTTTATTACAAAAGCTGAATTTAATTTTACTTTGGAAGGCCCCAAAGGGTGCTTTTTGTACCTATAAAAATCATCCTTGCTATCCATATTACCTGCATAAGCAACTAAGATCCAAACTTCATAACTAGTCGCTAATATTTTTCCCTGTATATACCACGCAGAAAAACATTCCAAAGCATTTTTAAAATAAGGAAGGAGATTGGTCGTCGCGGGCTCATTTGGTCTATTTATGCTGCCAAAAATAATAGACAATTTGACATGTTCTGACAGTTTCAAATCCAAACTGACATAAAAAGTTTCCAAGAAATCTTATTTTTTTATTTTCGGCAAGCAGTGAATGAATAGTTTAAGTTTTTATTAAAGAAAATAGGTGTAGAAGCACTAAAAATGATAAAATAAAACTTTTTTCTGAAAAAATGAACCGACTTCCGATCATAAAACTTAAAAACATAAAATAAAAATAAACAAACAATAAAGAAAAATGTATTAGCATGCTACCTACCTAAATTAACATTAGAATCATGTATGTATACTAAATGCCTAGCTAAACAATTACATAGTCCTGCACTTGGCACCGACTTCACCTCATTCAGTAGCAATATGCTAATGCTAATACATTTTTCTTTATTGTTTGTTTATTTTTATTTCATGTTTTTAAGTTTTATGATGGAAGTCGGTTCATATTTTTTTGGAAAAAAAGTTTTTTTTTATCATTTTTTGCATTATGAAAAAGTAAAGGCGTATGCATGGTATTAGTGTCTTTGGTTTTTAATAGAGTTACCTCCAAATATACTTATCTAACTATCGTTCATTGTAAAAAATCTGTAAGTAAGTAGTTGGCCTTCATTCTGCAAATTTCTTAAAAAGTCTCTTTTGTTACAATATACAATTAGATGACCCTTTGTTGGGCACTAAAAAGATTACATTACAATAGGCTGAGCTGTGGGAATTGTGTGTTTAATTCCATAAGTTAATTAAATATTATAAGTAGATTTATTTTCTGTCTGTACTTGTTTGATATCGACTACACACCGGCACAGATTAATTATTCCAGGACACCAGGTTTCTACGAGGAAAATGGATAGATGTTTTTCGCAGTTTGCCAACTTGTCTCTATCTACCTAATAACTAGACTACATACATGTAAAATCCATCTTTTCTTAATTGTCCTATTATGTAAAAAATCTTCACAGTACTTTTTGTTGAATTTTGTTGAAAATAAATCATTAGTTCAAACCTAAAAATAAACATTCTAAAGTAAAACATTTATTAACCACGAAAGTATTTTCCTAAAAAGTTCATTTTTATTTCTATTGTTGTAAAATCATAAAAAGACATGGTAAGATTGTTTAAAACAATTATGAATAAACGGACTTCAGCTCCACTTTTTTTCAATTAAATATTATCCATGATTGAGCTAAATCTTGCCTTAGGTACAAGTTAAATGCAGATGTGTTTTACTAGCTCAGCTTCAACTTTACCATTGGCAGCTCATTTTCACACACCGATAGTTGAAAGCGAAATCAGCGAGAAGAGAGCATGTTTACTCATGTTGTTTTCCTTCGCCGAAAGTAGTGATATTGAAAATTACCATACCTACTGACGTGAGTAAAATGAACAAGTTCATCCTTATCCACCTATAAGGAAGGCCCGTGATGGGCTGATGATGTTGAATTACAATTTGTTGCCGCCACTAGTAGCCCTTTATCACGATCAACCGATCAAAGTATTAGGAATGTATGGAACCCGCTGCTATTTTATATTAGGCAGATATTAGGTAAGCCGAATATGCCGATATCCTTATCCTTGCTGTTAAATGTGACATTTGGCTTCAAAATAAAAAGAATCATACAGAAAATTAAGATATTTTATTACATTAGATATAGTGTGAATACCTAATACAAGACAAATTTTTATTACCTACAAAGGTAGGTACTAAAATAAGGACCCATCAAAAAACTTTGTAAATGAACCTTAACTTTACAGATACAAGGTGTAAAGAAGTCAAACCTGTTTTGTTCATGCGTTGCCCTCTAATTGACAAATTGGAATCTTATTAAAAATAAAGTTCAATTTCCCAACCGAACGGGCGCTAAGCAGACGCAGGCGCAGGCAGACGTGACGTGTGTGATGTCGGGTACAGCCTCCGGCCGGGTGCCGACTAGCGCCGAGTATCCCCGAGTGAGCTTCACACGGTGAGAATAAAAAGTCGGCAGCATTCGCAGCGCGTGCCTCCACGTGTGGTCCACTCTGGAGGTCTTCTCGGGTTTTGATTTATTTTACACACCTTTTCACGCTACTTTTCGCTAATTAAAAATTTTGCATACTGTATTTTAAAACATGCTGAATCTTTTATTAAGAATTCGAAAAATTAAAATCATCTTTATTAATTCCAGATTCATCTTCTCTCGTTGAGTTATCTTCTTTGTAAGTATTGATATCGTTTCCGGAATTCATATTTAATTCCGGGTACCTAGGTATCAGTTCAAAGTTATTTAAATCATAATTATCCGTTGCATTAATCTTCCATTTGTTAGCAATTATTTTCAAGGGCTCTAAACACTGTAAACTTTGTTTCACTCGGAGCAATTCGATATTGCATTGATTTTCCACCTCCATTAGTTTAAGTCTATAAGCTTTTGCAAGCATTTGCTTTCTTATTGCATTCTTTTTTCGAGTTGAGCCATGTTTAAAGTGTTTTGGTATTTCTGTAATTGTTTCTCATACTCCATTAGATTTTCGTCGTAGTTCAATTTGTTTTCCACACAAGAGCTGTAATTTGCGGTAGAACTTTCTAAAATCTTAAAATCTGAAGCATTGTGCTGGGATGAAACCGAAGCGGATTGCTCCTGTTCATAAGAAATGCTTTCCTTTTTTAATTTTGCCTTTCTTGACTTAACTCGACCTTTAACGATTCTATTATATTTCGACATTGAGTAATTCTCTTTCAACTTCAACTCGTTTTCATCAATGTTTGTAATTGTAACTTCTCCTTGTCTCACTATTGACTCATCGTGGCTAGCTTTTTGTCTGGGTTGATCAATCTTTGATAGTTTCTCGGTATCGTCTTTTCTAGGAGTGGTAGTAGTATCACTATCACCTGAAGCTAAATTCAGAGAGTCCATAGCGGTATTTCGTTGGTTAATAATTTATCTAAAAATTGCAAAGATGCTATTAAAATTCTGAAAATGTAGCTTGATGTCAATTTGGTTCAGCTGTTCAATATTTTTTTCAAACTTCAATTGACAGTCAAAAAGCCTATGCCAGACATTTCACACAAACTCAAACTGTTTGTTTCCATCACGGGTCTAAAAAATATCGTACGGAGTTTCCATACATCTATCCATTATATACTTTTTGTTTACGCCTATTATTATCCTCTTTAAGGCGAGACCCAAGGCATAGTTTCCGCTAATCAGAGGGGTTGAAATGCGAGAATTTCGATTTAAAGCAGACGCAATAAGGTTTGATTTATGATTTCTGTTTTTGCTAGCGAGTTTTCGTTAGGCTCTTATGGTAATTATTTTTAGATTTTTAGTTTTCTTTTAATTATTATAAAATACTAAATACATTTTAAAAAAGAATAAGACAGTATCGTTTTAAATAATTGTATTCTTTATTTAATTATTTAAAAAATCTACTGTTATCGCTTAAATTAAGGCGATTTTCGACGATAAAGGAAAAAAAATTATTATTTTTTTATCTTGTCTTATTAATTTTATTTGTAATTTGATTCCGTATAATTCTAGTTTAGCATTTTCTTTTTACTGGATATTTTTCCTGCTTCAGTACTTCTATCCCATGGTTCATACTTGACGTTTAAAGACAGTACGTTCAAAAAATCCTGAAATTGGGTTTCGCCTTATGGACCTCCACGCGCAACCGCAAGTGGATTTTCTTCTAAAGTTGCTCATGAGTTGCTCGATAAGAAATAGATAAATACTACTTACCTATAGTTGTCCGTAAAATGTGTTGCATCTATGAATTAAAAGACTTAAGTATATAAAGATATGTCGCAGCCACCTGGTTAAATTAGCCGTTTAATTAACTGCCTAGCCACTTTAATTATATAGCGGCATTCAACTAAGCCCGAATGATATTCAAGGACGTAATGAACTGGCTGGCTGATGCTAAGGCCATTTATTCGTTAAGATGACCATATGGCAAAAAAAGATTCAACAGGTTTTCAATCAAAATTTTTTGCCACTACGTTTTCAAACTGTGAGAAAAACAACACCATTTTTGAGATTTCATCGCTAAGTGACAAAAAAGTAGGACTGAATTCAAATAATTAGACTAGGAAATTAGTCATTTGCCTAATAATTGACTGGCTGATATTTATTCAGGCCACCAAATGAATTAATTAGAAGCTAGGCAGTTAATGGCACGGCTAATTTAACAGTAAACAATAACATTTTGAAAAGAGCCTTTTTGTGGAACCAAAATATTATTTAATCTCCTACCTAAACGTAAACCGTAAAAAGTTGTTCACTAGTAGTGTAGACTGGGGGACAATTGTACCATTTTACCTTTGGCGCTGAATTGCTAGTTGTTTTTTAATATTTATTAAATAGTGTTAATACTCAACGATACCTATGTTAGTTAGCTAGAGGGTAGAACCATTCTTATGGCTATAGAAACAGTATAAACATATTATTTTTTATTTGAATAGAATTGGGAAATTGGTACAATTGTACCCCATTACGGGTAAATTGTACAAAGTTTTGAGGAAATAAAACACTGTTTTTAAGCAAAGAAATGTATTTCTGAATATGACCTTAACTCGGCGGTACAAACTTTTAATGTAACTAAAATTAAAAAGACAAAAAATTTCACACAACTAACTGAAATAACTTTCGTTAACTTGAAAAACATAAAACATAATTTTTTTCATCTCTAGCAACAAATTCTATAATGAGGACTTTAAAACATGGTTAATTAAGTCATAGAAGCTACTATAACTAGGTGGCTGTTATAATTGTAATAAACAACAAAAAAACACGCAAATAATCAATTATCATATTGTATGGAAAGGCACATGCAACAATTGTCCCCTTGGTACAACTATCTTCTGGTACAATAGTCAGAAACTGGCTAATATTTTTCCTTATATAATATTATAATCAAAATATAAATATTCCGACAGAATACAAGACAGGCGATATGACGAATCGGTATATTTTATAAACTATAATCTCATACCTTTTAAAATTTTTGACCCGAATAAATAAATAGGAAGATTTACATAATTAAACGGTCTTATGGGGTCAATTGTACCACGGGGACAGTTGTACCAGTACAACCATACCCAAGAAATTGTAACAATTGTCCCCACAAGGTCATTTTGACAACAAAGGTAAATTACTTGTGAATACGAGCACCATATGACACAAAAACTATTAAAATGCATTGTCGTCAATTATACTAAGCGTTTAAACTATCACCAAGTAAAAAATACAGCTTAGATTTTCTGATATAACTAAAAATATTACATCAAAAAACTTACTTTTGATGTGCAGAAATTTCTCCTCGCCGAGACACTCGCCCGCTTCGTGCCACGTTCGCGCGAGTCTGGCGGTTGAGAGGCCCGCGTTCGGAGGCGCGCTTGATTCAGTTACACAACAGTACGACGCTTAGTTTAGAAGATATTTGCGATGGTTCAATCGTCCCCTGGTACAATTGTACCCGGTCTACCCTACATGTTTTTATAATTTATATAAATATTTTATTTAATACCAATAGAAATAAAGAAACTAAAAAGTAACAAGTATTTCAAACTAAGTTAAGTAGGTAGGCAAATATGTTGATAGTATGAAAATATTGCATGCCTGGCTTTGAGTAATTTAGCAAGGAATTACTGTGTGCGTAACCCTAAATGCAGGAAAGTATCTCCTGGAGTTAAGTGAATGAGACCAAATACTCTTTTTTAATACAGTTGTAGAACATGATGACATACTTTCTGAGCCTATATCTAAGATTCGAAAATTGAATATTTTGCACAGGCATCTTACTTTTCGTTTCGTGATTACTGAAAAATTATAAAAGTTATTATCTTACCTAAATCTAATTATGGCACAGATGGGCACAAATGAATAGCTACTTATGTATATTTATTCTACAGGCACACATACAATGGATCTAGGAGATCCACGATTTTGCAAAACGTTACTCCAGCAGGAAATGCAATATTCCGAAAACCTGAAGACGCACAAATGATCTTTTCGGCCTAAATCAATGCACTACTATAAGCTCTCTGCTCACCCAGAACATTTCTCTCTCCGATCATTCGTTTAGAACTTTCCTGCTAGAACGACGTTACCCTAGCTGACTAAACTGTTTCATGAGTTTCTTTCGGCATTTCTTCTCAGCAGTGGTCGTTCCGAAATGCTAGTAGTTTGTAGCTTTGAGACATAATATATTATGATTAAATAATTAGTTATCGACGTGAAAAAGAGCCTTTTTGAAGGCCAAGTTTCAATAAAATTGACTTTGACTAGCAGAATCCTAGATGTCCGTTTTTTCCTAAACTACAAGACGCACAAAAAGTTTTATTCGCGGCACACTTACACTATACTATGCACTGCACATCGTTTTGGTCTCATTCAATTAACTCCAGGAGATACTTTCCTGCTAGGGTTACGCACACAGAGTACTAGGGTGGCAGCCTAACGAGAGAAGGGACGATCATGTTTATGTGGCATCATAATGTTAAGTTACTTCTCAACAGAAATCGGAGTGAGAGACTTTCGGTGGGAAAATGATTTCTAATTTCGTATAGGGATAAACAATAATAATAAAAACCGGTCAAGTGCGAGTTGAACTCACGTGAAGAGGGTTCCGTACAATGTCAATGTGGTGTTTTTAGTGAACTATTTTCCGTAAGTGACCTTTTATATTGAATTTAACCACAAATTTTTCAACTGACAGAACTTGTAGGTTTTTAGGTTTCTTAATTCCATCAGAGAGCCCACTGTTCAGCTAAGCTTGGCCTTCGAAGTCTCATGACTCTTGACTATGTCTACCCCGTAATGGATAAAGACGTGATTCTATGTATGCACTTGTAGGTTTTCCTGTAATCTACACAGGCAATGAACTAAATTTTGTACTTATTTCAAAATTTTAGGCTCAATAGTTTCGGAGATCAATGTTTAATTTTTCGTCTTCTTTCATGAATAAAACCAAAACTATTTATTTTACAACTAGCTGTTACCCGCGGCTTTGCCAGTGTGAGTTTCGCTTAGATGAAAAATCTTTTTTATTCCAAACTGAACCGAAACTCCAGTACTCAATTTCTGCCATTTGGTTATCCCGTGTCCCGCGGGAATATATAAGGTACTAGTAGTACAGTCGCGATGTTAAAATGAATTAAAAGTGATATTTCATTCAATAAACGATCTTCGTCTGCTCGTTATCTACAATTTCCCGTGTACCACAACTCCCACCCCGAGTCCCTTTTTGTCCTATCCCGTGTCCTGTCTATTTATAGGTACGTCAGTAGAAAAAGCTTATCAGGTTGAACGACTTTTGCTAAGGCGTCATATCCATTTATTTTATAGAGTAGCTGGTCTCTTGGAGTTCTTCATCAGATGTTCCATAATCTAAAAATTTTATACGTCATCAGAAAATACTCATCAGGTTGAACGACTTTTGCTAAAGCGCCATTTCCATATATGTAATAGTGTAGCTGGTCTCTTGGAATTCTTCATCAGATGATTATGATCTTCGATTTTTAAACGTCAACAGAAAATGCTCGTCAGATTGATGAACTTTTTCAAAGGTACTATTTCCATATTTCTTATAGCTTAGCTGTTCTGTTGAGGTTCTTCATCAGGTGTTCCAATTTCAAAACCAATTATAGCCTATATGTTGCCCAGGCTTAACAGCTATACAACAAAAAAAGTTTCATTCAAATCCGTCCAGTAGTTTTTGCGTGAAACGCGTACATACATAGACAGAAAGAAAAACAGACAGACAGACAAGAAATTCCAAAAAAATATTTTTGCTTTCTATTATTCTTTTTAAGTGTCCCTGTATCCATTTCAGTCAAAAATACTAAATGTACAGACAAAATATTTTTACTGTTTTATTATATGTATAGATAACAACAAAAATATATATGAGATCCTCATAACAAGCGCTTTCATTTGATAAGGGTAAGATAAGGTCTTTCACAGTAAGATTTGCAAAACTTTTTTTTAATTCCTCCCGAAATTACCCTTATTTAAAAGGAATATTTATTTACTTTGCACATCTGTATTTGGATCTCAGGATAACGCTATCTTACACTCATCTGATTTGGTCCAGCAGATTCGGAAAAAAATTGGCTGTGAAAGACAGATGGATAGACAAGACGCACGAGTGATCCTATAAGGGTTCCGTTTTTCATTTTTGTATGGAACCCTAAAAAAGGTAACAATAGTTAAATTTTTCTGTTGTGTTGTTTTTACCATAGACATAGAAAAAAATCTTTTGCTAGCTCTATGGTTTTTACACGACTGATTTGCAAAATTTATTTCTGTGCTGATTTGTCTAAGATATAGACATATTCAAACTATTTGTAGCGATGTTTCGCAGAGAAATTTCTTCCTTTGGAAATTTCCTCCTTTGGAAATTTCCGGAAATACTCGAGTTTCTTGGGTTTTAGGGAAAATTTTTCGTTATCGAGAATATTTCCAAGAAAGTTTCCGTTTGTTCTTTGAAAATTTCGAGGACGGTTGATGAATGGGAATTTAAATATGAAGAAACTAGCGCCATCTATATCGGTAACTAGTTTTGCTAATTGCCAACTTAAGAATAATGTAAAAATATTATGGAATGACAGCATTGACAGTGACAGTGACAAAATGACAACATTGTCATGTCAACTTCATCTCTTTGGCGCCGAAAAGATCTCGCAAAAGCAAAACAGAAAATTACGCTTATGAATTTGTGAATATTTGTTTAAATTGATTCTTGTGTTGGTGTTATTTGTACAAATTACGGATACTAATAATATTGGTTTGGAGTTTATCATTGCGTGATTGGAAGGTGAAGAATAAAAAATATTTAATATTTGTAAACCATAGCGCTATCATGGGCCTCCTAAAACTATGTGAAAAATATTTTAAAACCACAAACTTATATGAAGTATTAGGAATTTCTGAGAAGTCAACTGATAAGGAAGGTATGAGCTAGGTTGTGATTAATTTCCTATTTAGCCCCTGAATGTAGATTACCACAAAACTGACATGTTTGGCTTTGTGATTTTCAGTAAAAAAGGCCTACCACAAATTATCTTTGAAAGTTCATCCTGATCGAGTAGAAGAAGATGAGAAGTTGGAAGCTACAGAGAAGTTCAAAGTTTTGGGAAGTATCCACTCAATTCTAACGGATAAAGACAAAAGAGCCCGGTATGATGAGACCAAAAGTGTTGATGATGATGATTCAGAACTGGCTGAACGTGATTGGGTGGTTTACTGGAGAATGTTGTTCAAAAAAATCACCATTGATGATATTAAAGCGTGATGAAAAAGAATATACTGGTAATCTCTCCTTTCAATAATTTTTCATATAATTCTATTTTATTAAACACACTTTCTGCTACAAACATGGCATTTAATAAAACAACATTTTTATTTACCAATTCTAACACTCGTCATATTACTACACATGACCTATGCAAACTTTGTCATTGAAGGATTAATAAATAAATAAATTGAGCAATAAGTATTCAGTACATAGGTACCTACATTTCTTTCTTGCAGGTTCAGATCAAGAGAAAGTAGATATTAAACAAGCATATCTGGCTGGAAAAGGTGATATGGACTATATTGCTGACCATGTTCAATTTGCAAGGACTGAGAATGAACCACGTATTAGAGAAATTATCAATGTATGTATAAATAAGATGCAAGTAATTGATTTCTAAGTAATAAATGAAAACTAGTAATTTTGCCTTACTCAGAAATCTAATCTGTATTAGTCAAGATGCATCAATATCCCAGTAGAGCAATTTAGAGAAGATTTGTATTTGAAGCTTTTAGAAAAGGAAGATAATTTAATTTATTCATAAGTGCTTTACCTTTATTTTTAGAAAATGATTGAGGATAAAGAGATACCTGCTTACAAAATTTTTACACATGAACCAGAAAAGAAACGACAGCGGAGAATTGCTAAAGAAAATCGCGAGTCTAAGGAAGCCGAAGAGGAAAAGGCTAAACAAGGGTTAGGATCTGGTAAGTTGGCTGGTTTAATATAGTATTTTCATGCTCTGAGAGTGAAGAAGATACATATAATGTGGAAGCTGCTTCTCTTCCTGCACAGATTGTAAAAGTCTGGAGTTTCCTATTATAGGCGATTGGCTAGCAACCTGAATCTCACCTTCACAACAATATCCAGTTAATATGGCTCCCAATGCGAACTCAATACGTTAACTCAAATGCTCTAAGTTATCAGCAACAACTTCACATTATTTTTTACAAATTACATCAGAGGTTCCCAAAGTGGGCGATAACGCCCCCTTGTGGGCGCTGCAGGTCTCAAGGGGGGCGGTAAGAGACCCAGAAAGAAAATGTTTTTTTTTTTGCTAGAAGCTTTATTTAGCTAGGAGGCCTCTTAAACAACGACTGCAAGAGCTCTCGACTCTCAACAACAACTTGTGAACATCAACTAATATGAATTAAAAGATTGCTCAAACTCGGTTCTATATTTTTCTCCGGGAAACAGAGACGTGTTGAAGGATAAGACATATTGCGCCGACCCCAGATGACGGGATAAGGTGAGGAATATGATGAGTTCATATATCTGTCCTATTTTATTGAATATAGAAAAAATTAAAATCATGTCAATCGGTCGCTCCGTTTCGTAATTAAAGTAGACACAGACAAACAAATAAAAAGGCAACAGACACACTTTCGCATTTTAATAGTTATTAGTACTCGTAGATATCTATCATGTTTTAACAAGTTTTTGTTAAATAACCCGAATTGTGCATTCCTGTATCAGTTTTCTGGTTCATTGAATACTTGTTCGGACTTGTTGAGTACGATTGAGCGTCGAATGAGATAAGGTCACAATAATTAATTAATTTAATTTGAAGTAATAGTGGTTTTTAAAAAGGTGAAAAAATGGGGGCGCTAAAAAAATAATTATTCTCGAAGTGGGCAGTAGACAAAATAAGTTTGGGAACCGCTGAATTACATAGCCAGACTAATGTTTTAGTAAAGTAGTTCATAACTTTTTCTATTTCATGCCTATATTTTCAATAATTAAATCGCTTTGAGCTCCAAGTTATAATTTAAGTTGAGATTTTATTTAATTATTAAAAGTCCCAACTCTTAGCTCTGCCTACTCCGTAAGGGACAGAGATGTGATAATGTATCTGTTTATTTCCAGTTTTGTTATTGACTCTATGCAAACGTAAATAATAAGGTATAGATTTAAAATTAAAAAATCAATTTATTTTAATTACCGATTTCAGAACAAAACAGCCTTGAACTGATGATACGACAAAAGCAGGAAAATAGAGCTCAACAAGTGGATTCATTCCTCGATGGTCTGGCTGCTAAGTACTGTGAAAAAAAACCTAAGGCCACAAAACGAAAGGCAGCTGCAAAAGCCGAAACTGCAACGAAAAATAAAAGAAGGAAATGATTTTTGTTATGAATTGTATATTATAACAAATGCTTGAAAATAATTTTAAACACAGTTTAATTATTGCTTCATATTGGTGAATAAAATATCTTTTTTTAAACACTCTTTTAGTCCCCTTCTTCCATTGCAACTTGCATTGTTGAATCTGTATAAAATGGACCTTGTTCAACATAAGTTTGGAGTCTTTGAAGAATGTTAGGATCAAATGCCGGGGAGTTTGATAACCTCTTGATAACATCAAACTTCGCCTCTTTCGAATCTTTTGTGTGATCAATAGATCTGTCTAATAAATATTCTACAAATCCTGAAACAAAATATAAATTGATAAACAATTTTATTGATGACTAGCCTAGCTGTGTCATGTGGTTTCTCCTGTGGCTGTGGGAATTTCGCGATTCCAGATAACCTTCCTCATAGATGGAAAATAAAATAGGAGAGCATAATGTATCAAGTTTTTTTGGCTGCATATTAAGAAAAAAATCCTGGGATACCTGTCTGCCTGTGCCTGTGTTTGTATACCAATCTGACTCGTGTGCGTTACCCTGGCAGGAAAGTGTATCCTGGAGTTAAGTGAATGGAACCAAAACGTTGTGCGTAGTCTAGTGTAGATGTGCCGCGAATAAAACTTTTGTGCGTCTTTTAGTTCAGGAAAAAAACGGAAATCTAGGATTCTGCTAGGGTAACGTCGTTCTAGCAGGAAAGTTCGAAACGAATGATCGGAGAGAGAAATATTCTGAGGGGACAGAGAGCTTAGAGCTGTGCATTGACCTGGGCTGAAAAGATCATTTGTGCGTCTTCAGGTTTTCGGGATATTGCATTTCCTGCTGGAGTAACGTTTTGCAAAATCGTGGATATCCTAGATCCATCGTATGTGCGCCTGTAAGATAAATATACATGAGTAGCTATTCATTTGTGCCCATCTGTGCCATAATTAGATTTAAGAAAATATTTATAATTTTTAAGTAATCGCGTTGTCTTGGAAATCACGAAAAAAAATCATAGCGCCTAAATGAAAAGACGTGTAAGCTCGCTGAAAACTGTATTCGATTCTTCTATACACCTATAATGACCACAAAAAGTTTCTGAAGTGCACATGTATTCATTATTGAATAATATTACTAAAACAAAATTAGGTGACTTAACTTTGACGTCAACATACAAGAAACCGTCTTAACCCAATAAGTGTGCGTGTGAACCAAAGATTAGTGTGTTGTCATATATTATCGTGGAAATTTTCAGTTCAAAATGTTAAGGATATAAGTAAATAAACACAAATCCAAAAACATATGAACAACGGCAGATTATCCGGCCAAATTAGAATGACTACAAAAAAGCGACGGTTTCATACATATCGATGACCTTCTCTAATGAACGTATTATACCTAAGCTGTTGGCCATACAGTCGCTATCAAACGTCTGTCGGCAATTCCCAACTGGGAATTCCCGACAAAGTTTGAGGAAATAATTAAAAAATCCTAACTATCCTATCCTAACTAATATTATTAATGCGAAAGTGAGTTTTTTTGTGTATTTACTTGTTTGTTTGTTACCTCTTCATGCTTTATCTACTGAACCATACTTCCTGAAATTTCGCATACACATAGTTATATGTAAGTACTGAGAAGGGCATAAGATACCTGGGAAAAAGCACTGTTCCTGTGGGAAATTCACACGGGCGAAGCCGCGGGCAAAAGCTAGTATGGATATAAAATGCACAGCACATGCACGTAGTGGCCATATAAAATAAAAAAAAGAGGTTTTTGATTTGGAAATATTATGGCATCAAATCACAGATCAAACTAAGTACTACTGTGACACAGGGAACAGTGCTTTTTTCCCGGGATGAAAGGTACCTTATGTCCTTCTCAGTACTTCTAACTATGTGTATGCGAAATTTCAGGAAGACTATTTCAGTAGATAAAGCATGAAGAGGTAACAAACAAACTGATTTGACACCGTAGATGCCTCGGTGGTCCAGTAGTCAAAGCATAAAATGTCTCATGATATGCTGGGTACTTTATATATCTACCAAGCATATATTGCAGAAAGGATTTCCAGTCTTATTGGGATATTGCATTTTTAAAATCAACTGCTTAGCCGAAAACAAAAATGACTCAATGACTTTGGACTGCACTTTTAGCTGTGGGTCTCGAACAATAAAATAATATTTACTTACTACTAAAGAAAACCAAATGCCTTCCTTTCTAACCATTGGTAACTTAAATATTTACTTACCATTGCAGATTATTCAATTCCAACTTCATAAACTTTTAACCAACATCTAATTAGTAAACAAACGCAACTGCGCAACAGGATCCATAGCACTCCATAGCGTCATAACATACAACATGCACGCGTGATGCATGCAACGCACCAAACTGTTTACCAAGAGAAAGATGACTCACTTCTAGTAAAAAGCAAAATACATCGCATTATTGAAAATAGAATGACGATTATATATCTATCTCTGTCCCACTTATACCATTTTGCTTACTAGTTATCTCACTTTCTTCACGCTAGCTAGACAAAGCCACTCCCTCTCTATTGTTTTTGTTATGCGTAGACAGAAAACTAATTCAACGTCATCGGGTGCCGCGCGGAGGAAGGAAACATCGGTCGGTGTGAATTGTACGACTCGACATGGAAGAAGAACTTTTACAGTAGCCATAGCCATGTAGCTAGTACATAATAGTGGTACCTAAATAAACTTTCACATTTAAAAAACACATTTTGTATTTTTTATAGTAGGTACCTAATCTACCTATTTCGACAAATACGGAACACCTTAACTTTTATACAAATCCCTATTTAACAACAATACATATTTTTTAATTATTCCCACTAATTCCCACAAATAAAGTTACAGGTTGGCATTTGCTAATAAACGTTTGAATGCGACTGTACGAACAGCTTAGGTATAGTACGTTCAATAGAGAAGGTTATCGATATGTATGAAACCGTCGCTTTTTTGTAGTCATTCTAATTTGGCCGGATAATCTGCCGTTGTTCATATGTTTTTGGATTTGTGTTTATTTACTTATATCCTTAACATTTTCAGCTGAAAATTTCCATGATAATATATGACTGAACACACTAATCTTTGGTTCACACGCACACTTATTGGGTTGAGCCGGTTTCTTGTATGTTGACGTCAAAGTTAAGTCACCTAATTTTGTCTTTTAGTAATATTATTCAATAATGAATACATGTGCACTTCAGAAACTTTTTGTGGTTATTATAGGTGTATAGAAGAATCGAATACAGTTTTCAGCGAGCTTACACGTCTTTTCATTTAGGCGCTATGATTTTTTTCGTGATTTCAAACACAACACGATTACTTAAAAATTATAAATATTTTCTTAAATCTAATTATGGCACAGATGGGCACAAATGAATAGCTACTCATGTATATTTATCTTACAGGCGCACATACGATGAATCTAGGAGATCCACGATTTTGCGAAACGTTACTCCAGCAGGAAATGCAATATCCCGAAAACCTGAAGACGCACAAATGATCTTTTCAGCCCAGGTCAATGCACAGCTCTAAGCTCTCTGCCCCCTCAGAATATTTCTCTCTCCGATCATTCGTTTAGAACTTTCCTGCTAGAACGACGTTACCCTAGCAGAATCCTAGATTTCCGTTTTTTTCCTAAACTACAAGACGCACAAAAGTTTTATTCGCGGCACATGTACACTAGACTACGCACAACGTTTTGGTTCCATTCACTTAACTCCAGGACACACTTTCCTGCCAGGGTAACGCACACATCTGACTCATGATCCTATGTCAGTTTTCATCGACCACCACTTGCTTCTGGCAAAGGAAAACATCGTAAGGAAACCTGCACTCTGGTTGATGATTATCAGCAAGTGTGTGAAATGGAGAAGGCAATGGCAATTAAACCACTCCATAAACATTGCCAAGATAGTTGTGTGTGTTTCATTCCATATAATGACCACGACCCTCAATCATGAGGAATACGACTAAAAAAGAATTACCTGCTTCTCTCGCCACCAATTCTTCACCCCATTGATGTTGGCAAACCGCATTCAGCAATGTGAAAGCAGCTAATCTTATATCAGGGAATGGATTCTTGCAAATACCAAACAATGTCTCCATGGATGCAGGGCGCGTGCTTAGAACTCTAAACCACTCTCTTGTCATTAGAGTGACTCTGTGGTCAATGGGGCCGCTTTTTGGGGCTCTGGGGTCCTTGTCCACACTTATAAGATTAGCAAAACAATGCAATGCTCGTACTTTAATCTCATTGGCACTATTTCTTATCAGCTGTGCCACTTTATCCACAGCTTGTATGTATTTACTGCCTAAAACATGAATACCTATTATAAAAATACCTGAAATATTTAAGTTAATAGACGTATCAGAAGTAATTGGCTGTGATAAATGTAGAGATAATCGAAAAGAAGCTGAGATCAGCTGAACTGGACATGTCTGTCTATCCCTTCGATCAAGTATAAAAGTCTATCCTAAAGGACACCGGTGTTGTGCATATATAAATTCTGCATTATATTTCCATGCTATTTCATTCGACGACCTCCGTGGCCCAACGGTCATCACGCCGGACTGCCACACCGGAGGTCCCGGGTTCGATCCCCGGTCAGGTCAAGATGGAAAATGATCTTTTTCAGATTGGCCCGGGTCTTGGATGTTTATCTATATATGTATTTGTTATAAAAATATAGTATCGTTGAGTTAGTATCCCATAACACAAGTCTCGAACTTACTTTGGGGCTAACTCAATCTGTGTGATTTGTCCGTATATATTTATATTTATTTATTTATATTTCATATTTCATAATAAATACTATTGTGTACACATACCTTGTGCTGCCAGGCATAATTTTCCTTCAATTGTGCACCCCACAAATCCTAATGTATCTATCACTACAGGCAAATTTGACTGATCTTCCAGACTGTATGGATTCAAATAAAGTATCTAATAAGACTGGATACTTGTCAAATACATCCTTTGGGTAGTGATGAGCAATACAACCGAAGAACTTCATGTAACCTACAAATAACGAAAAGATTAGATATTGTACATACATACATAGAATCACGTCTTTGTCCCTTACGGGGTAGACAGAGCCAAGAATCGTGCTACTCAGAGGCCACGCTTAGCTGAATAATGAGCTCTCTGATGGAATGGAGATTCAGGATAGATATTGTGTCTTGTCACATCTTATAATTATGTGATGCGCTTCAAGTCTTATAATTATTTTTCAGCTTGTATGGTTTACATACCATTGAAAAAAATTGATGAAATTTATAGTACCTACATATTAAGCACATGTAGTAACTACTTTCACTATGTTATGACTAGATACAAAGTTTCCTTTTGTAATATCTCATCCCATTACTAGTGATACTAAAATCACTAGTGGTCTATTACTCAACAAATATGTAGCTTTCTATATTAAAAAAAAAGTTTTTGCCCGCAGCTTCGCCCGCGTATATTTCCCACGGGATCAGTGTTTTTTCCTGGGATGAAAGGTACCTTATTTCCTTATCAGAAAGATTGGTTCAGTTGATAACGTGTGAAGAGGTAAAAAACAAACTCACTTTTGCATTTATAATATTAGTTAGGACTAGACTCGAAAATCCTAACTAATATTATAAATGTGAAAGTGAGTTTGTTACCTCTTCACGCTTTATCTACTGAACCAATCTTCCTGAAATTTCGCATACACATAGTTAGAAGTACGGAGAAGGACATAGGGTACCTTTCATCCCGGGAAAAGGCATGGTTCCCGTGGGAAATTTACGCGGGCGAAAGCTAGTTTCCTTTAAATTAATCAAATGTTAAACTTGATTGAAGTTATTTTTGAGGTCTTACCAGGTGTCAATAATCCACCTAGAGGATTGTTGGGTAAATCTACAATCAACTCTGATATCTTCTGAAGTGCCCCATTTTTCACAAGATAGTTAATGCCATGAGGCTTGACGGCTAAGGTTGACAGCAGCTCCAGTATGTTCATTTGATACAAGACATCATCTGTGTTTAGTTCATTTAACATGAAATCATAGTAACCCAAATCTATGCATATTTTGAATAGCTCAACTGATTTGCAAGAAATATTGATGACAACCTGAAAATAAAATAATTGAATTTTTGTTACCAAATTCTAGTAGATTAACTTAAACATTTTTTTTCCTAGCCTATTGAAGTGTTCCACTGCTGGGGAAAGGCCTCTCCTTTCTCTTTCCAAAATTCTCTGTTGAATGAAGATATTAACTTATAAAAATAAAATTCTTGTGTTAACTCACAAAGTAAACAGCTTTTGATTCCAGTAAGTAGTGTTAATTTGCATTTACATATACCTACATAAGTACCGAGATCTGACTCCAATACACCTAGGTACCTACTCTATTTATAGACTTCTTTGCCATTTTTCCACTTATGTGGCATTGGCACAATTTGTTAATTCTTTCCATTTTTGTGTTGCTTTGCATGCCATTTTACACTGCCTATCACTTTTTCAGCACAAATAATATTTTATTATTGCTTCCTTTTTAATACAAGTATTTAATTTTGTGCAAAAATTAGTTATTTGTAACTTTTTTATAAATGAAAATTTACGTTTTACATGGTCACAGGATACAGTTTGATTGGAAACACGGAACTGGCTATTGATTCCTGCAGATTCAAAGCTCTAATCTAGTCTAGTAAAATAAGAAAGGACCAGAATAAATCACATACCTCATATGCATTACATTTGCTGCTAACAGAGTAATCTAAAGCAATTTTCATTTCACCCAAAGTTTTGGGATATGCTTCAAATGGTAAATTTGAGGTGATTAGTATGGCTCTATTAGCCACAGTTATGTCAGTGTCTGCTACCATTTGTGCAACGGCCACATACACATCTATGTATTGAGGCACAGGCAACAATGCAGGGTCTCTTGTTACACATTTATATACCTGGAAACAATATAAAGACTCATTTTTTAAACTAGAGCTAGCTAATGATATGATAAACAAGAAATATCAATTGATTTTGCATAAATGGGAACAAAATATCATATTATTCAAGAGTCAAATAGAACAAAAATTTTATAAGTTTATAAAATCGCTTGCTGATTAATTGGTATATCAACGCAGAGACTAAACCGCTGAATGTAGGAACTTAAAATTTTACATAGAGGTTTGTTATATAGAGTAAGTGAGCACTAAGAAAGGAATTTTGGAAATTGCCCCCAGTGAAGTGGTAGAAAAATTACGCGTGAAATTGAGGGAATAGCTTGATATTATATTTTCATACTAGCAGTGACCTGGGGCTGTGCTCTTGCGGCAAAATCTGCATATTGAGTTCTAGTACAATTTCTCATGAATTTGACTGTACTTAATACAAAAATAATTTTTCTAATGACTGGTCTGAAATAACATGTCTATGATAGTGATCATGGACACATGGCGCAAAATAATTGTTGTAAATAGGATGTGCTATCAAGTAATCATAAAATGTAATGGTGGTTAAGTAGTAGTTGGTTAGTGGTTATAAATCTCTCACCTCGTCAATTGCAAGTCTTCGGACACATGCTTTTTCATGTCTTAGTAGATACATAATATGGCCAGTGTAAATCTTGATGACATCTCCAACCTCAAATTTGTCAAAACAAATTTTTAGAACTTCACAGGTCAGGTCTACTTGAGCTCTGAAAAAATTATAACTTGGATGTGAAAATAAAGTTATTTTTTATTTTATTTATTTACCGACAATTGAGCAGTTGTGGCCGAGTGGTAGGGCGCCCGCCTGTGGCTGCGAAGGTCCCATGTTCAAATCCTACCTGGGCTACATGGGTTTGTATACCAATCTGACTTATGTACCTTTGTTAGTTTTCATCAACCACCACTGGCTTCTAGTAAAGGAAAACATCGGGGACAACATTGTATAAACCGTTGGTCCTCCTCCTTTATGTTAATTCCTCATGACAGAGTTGTAATCATTATATGGAATGAAACACAGAAAGATTATCTTGGCAATGTTAATTAATGGGGTGGTTTGCCATTGCCTTCTCCAATTCCCACACTAACTGATATTCATATTTCCAATTAAGTGGCAAATAAATAAATCATAAACCAGAGTGAGGTTTCTTCACGATGTTTGGTAGAACTGTACTTCTTCTGACGTAGGAAAATAGGTCCCCCTATTTTCCTACGTCAGAAGAAACTCTACGTCTACTAACTACGTCGTTCTTGCTCAACGAATTTAGAAATTAACCTATATTCGTCAAGACAAGGCAACCGGCGCCGCGGCAGCCGAGTAAGCTGGCAGCGGAGCCACTCAATTATTTATAACATACCTATCAGAAATATTCAAGCAATTGACAATTTTCGTAATTCCAGCACTTCTAATAGCAGGTACAACTTCACTAGCTGGTTTAAACTCAAATAAATTTTTTATTTCAGTCAAGGCAGCCGGTACGCGATCCTGTCGCTGTAATCTTTCTAAAAAGTCTATAAACAACTGTGTCTCCTCATTAGACATTTTGTGAATCTTGAATTAGAATTTGAAAAACGTTTTGAACAGAGAATTTTTTCCCAAACATTCAAAGAAAAACAAACAATGAGAATGACATGTCAATATTTTCATGTGAATGACATTGCAATTTTTTTTTGCTAATGGCAACACAGTAATAAGAAGTCCATTCACAAACCCGCCTTTGCAATCTTCCAAGATTGCACGGCAGGCGGGTTTGTGAATGACGGCATTAGGCTCAGTGATCTTTAGGCTGTAGCCCCCCTGGGACCCAATTCTCAAGTAATCGTAAAAAGTTCACGTTCGTAAAAAATTTCGAAATTCGAATTTTTTTCGAAGGCAACACGTTTTGCGTATTCTCAGAACTTCACAATCGAAATATTTCGGTCGAACATCACTCGAACGCAACGAGTGGTACTGACCAATCGAAATAACTCGTATTCGAACTTCAGTTGACAAAATGAGTTTGTTTAAGGTTATGTGGGATAAGTTTAGTTTGATTTTGACGATTTTTTTGTTGAAGTTTTGAAATCATTTGATGAAAATGAAATGATGTCGCCTTCTTCGGGAATTTGGTTGACGAAGATCCTTATCCACCTCTTCTTTGTTTCGTTTTTTATAGCCGAAGAAGTAAACTTCCCACTTTTTAACTTGGGGTTTCCACCATGGATTAAGTGGAGGTTTTCTCGACACTGGCGTATTTTTCTTTTCCATTCCATTCAACATAACAAAACCATAAAAAAATTGGGTGAATAGTAAATACGAAAACTTCGATCACTGACATTGACACAAGACAACTTTTTAATGCGATCCATCTTTTTCAAAACAACTTAGGAAATATTCCAAATTTTACTTTTTTAAACCGCTATTAATTAAATTATATTTTTTTAACTTTAAAAAATAATCTTATGAGCTTCGTAAATTTCCGGATTTTGTGAAAATCCCCAATTATTAGGTAAAAATTACAATCGTTTTCAAAGCGTTTTTAAAAACGACTTAATGAAACGTAATAAATTGTCTATGGTACGTTCCATTTGACAGTTCGAGTGGTAATTGTTCTATCGTGCACCAGAATACGAAATATAGGAAACGTTCGAACTTTATAGTAGAAACGACATCTTCGAATAGAAATTACCACACTGAAAAAGTTCTATTACTTGAGAATCGGCCCCCAGAGGCCCAGCCAGACTATGGAATCGTACCCTAGTATAAGACCGAGCTTATGATTCGCAAATCGTGACACGTCGGTGCATCGCGTCGCGTGGTGCATCTTTTGACAGTTAAATTCGATAGTGATGAGACATGTAAACTTTTCAATCATTAATCATGCTGTTTTTTTAAGTATTTAATTTCGATTATAATAAAATAGAAGATAAAAAAAATATTTAAGACCTGGGGGCCGATTCTACTAATTACAAACGTAAATGTCGTGTCTCAATATCCAAAGAAATTGAAATAAAGTGACAAGATCTCTCTAAGACTTCTATGTTTTATTACGATTTCTTTGGCTTTTGAGACACAACTGAGGCACGACATCTACATTTGTAATTTGTAGAATCATGGGCCTGTTTGCATTTTTATTTTGTGTTATGAACTTACTACAATTTACATGTAACAAATGAACTCCATATTTAAATGAATCTATTGATTATGATATATTTATGTGCGAGTGTCGGCCGTGATCACTAATATCTATCTTGTCATTTGTTTCTATTTTGTTTACGAATTTTCTGCTTACGCAGAAAACAATAGGATTTGGCCTATACTATCACTCTATTAGTAAGGAATTCGAACCTCAATGAACATTGAGGGATTTTCCGTGACACAAATTAAAAAAAGAAATAGTTCCAAATGACTTCATAGATGGCGCTTAGTAAAAGCCGAGAGAAAAAATTCCATACAAAAAGCAAAAAATCCACAGGATTGGCATTAAAAAAAAATAAAACTTAGTAAAAAAAAAAACTAAAAAGTATCTATATTGTGATTTGTGCAACTGTCAAACTGTTATGTGATTTTTTTTTCTGCCTCTGGTTGAAAAGTAAAAGCGCACCATATAGGTTCAGCCATTATTACTACTCGGCTTTCGTAAAACGCTATCTGTTGAGACTTTTTTGTACTGATTTTTTTTTCTTAATTAGCTGTCAGAAAAATCGCTCATTTCAAATTACATGTTTGGTCTGCTACTATTATTATAAGTCTGTGTATGCGACACATTTGTTTAAAAATATAATTTATTGGTGTACGATAGATCATAAAAAAACGAACTTCAACCCATGCCAAGGATAGCATGAAAGGAGAAAACATACGCGAATCACTCCGCCTCCACTTTGCCTACTCCACTTTCGCCTGGGCTAATGGCCAAGGAAAAAATAAGAACTTAGCAGACTGGCAGAGTTCAGTTCTGGTCGTACTGGTCTTAAGGCCTATACTCTCTACTCCTACCAAGACAATGCGTTGTCATTAACCTTCTTAAATAAAATACATGATAATATAATAAAATTCCAAGTATATGAAAATATACAAGTACTTATAATTCAATAATATAATAACAATGGGTTAACTATAAGACTTTTTAGCTCGCCAATCTAAAAATTCATCAATGTCCTCTTCATTGCCAGATTCATCATCTTCGTCTTCACTCATTCGTTCCATATCCATTTTCTTTTTTCTTGGTTTCTTCTTTTTTTAATTCCAGATCCAAAACTCTGGAAGAAATGAAATACATATAATATATGAACTTATTATATCCTACATCTCGTGAGCTCGCATCCTATCTATATCCCACTAACATTATAAAAGTGAAGTTTATGAGCATGGATGTTTGTTACTCTTTCACGCAAAAATTACTGGGGGGTTTCGATGAAATTTGAAACACGGGTAGAATGAAACCTGGTATAACACATAGGGTTCTTTTTATTCCGAAATATGTATCTATGGGAACAAAGCCACGTGGCGCAGCTCGTAATAATAATAAATAAGATAAAAAAAACCCGGCCAAGTGATTCTTGAAAATTGTAAATACATATATATATATAGTTTGACATCTGAAAAAAGGTTATAACTTTAATTTTACGCTCGATGCAGTATGGATCTGTAGGATCGAACTGCAAAGTTAAGTTTATTTTTAAATTAGTTTGTCTTTTTGTTTTATCTGTTTATTAAAGCAATAATTTGAGATTATTTGCATGTGCGGAACCCTCAGGGCGCGAGTTTGACTCGTACTTAGCCGGTATTCAGGAAAAAAACGTTTTATTGAAAAAAAATTTCCTGCCTTACATACAGATGCTTTAAATATTAGCCGTTACGGAGCGGAGGAAATGTAATACCTTGACCAGTTGCGCATCTGTTCGTCAATTTCATCGATTTGGCGTTCTGCCGTTGCTTCTTCTTGTTCACCTGCTATAATTTCTGCAGAAGCAGTGGCTTCCTCCTTTATTTCTTTTTGGAATTTTTCCCATTCTTCTTCAACTGGATCTTTATATTCAATATTTCTCACCTACAAAGAAAAAATACATTAATATATGTTATTTAGCGGCTTATCATCACACGAATAAATATCCCACGGAACAAAAGATGCCTACATGCGGCCCGCTGTACGGATTCACAGAGGCAACCGCAGCGCAGACGGTTTTGGCGGCCACACAGGCTGGAGCAGACGCGCATATCGACGCGCATTGTGTGAGTGTACCTACAGCGGGCCGCAGCTTCCGTTCTGGTAGGTTTTGTTTTATTTATTTTATTAGGTTCATAAAGCGGCAAACGATAATGTCGAGTCGAGATGTCATCTGCGTATACCCGAAAAGGACAGAATCATTGTAATACTACTAAATTGAACACACAAAACAATGGTCTCTGGATACTTGGTCTGACTGAGCTCGCCACATATTATATTAGTCGAAAAAAAAAATGACATCGCTTGTTAGTGAATAGCCGTCAGACGATGGAATAAAATATTCCAACAGTGGCAACATTGCTTTGACATATTATGAGTGACTTCTGACTTTGACGTAACAAGTCAACACAACATCAAGCTAAGTTAGGTCGTGTTGAACAAAAATAAATAAAAATCTACATGATTATACCTCGGTTACTATATCTAGTAAATCACAATCTAATCAAACTTAGAACATATGCAATGGATAGCACAAAATTAATAAATTCTGTGAAGAACTGCATACCGTCTTTAGATGCAAATAAACACAAAGGTCAAGCAGGCAGAATAGGTATCGTAGGGGGTTCCCTAGAATATACAGGAGCACCATATTTTGCTGGGATAAGTGCTTTAAAAGTAAGAATATAATTTAAATACAGAAATCATCATTACAAGTAAGAAAATAGAAGTGTAATATCCTATTATCATCTTTTTTTTTAGGTTGGTGCTGATTTGGTTCACATATTCTGTACTACGCCAGCAGCAACTGTTATAAAATCATACAGTCCCGAATTAATAGTACATCCTCTGTTAGACAGACCGAATGCAATAACAGAGATATCTCCATGGCTTGATAGACTGCATGCTATTGTTATTGGACCGGGGCTAGGTAGAGAACCTGCCACATTTACAGTAGTTTCAGATCTTATAAAAACAATCAAAGAGCGTAAAATACCTCTCGTTATAGATGCTGATGGACTGTTTCTAATTACTGAAAATCTTGAATTAATAAAAGACTTTACATCACCAGTTGTTTTAACACCGAATAAAATTGAATTTGAGAGACTGTGCACAAAGACAAATGGTTCATCAGGATTGAGCCAACTAGGCAAGAATATACTTGTTTTTAGAAAAGGAGCTTCAGATGAAATTTTCTGTGGAAATCCAGAAATAGAATGGAAGTCTGACATTGGTGGATCAGGGCGTAGGTGTGGTGGACAAGGAGATATTTTATCTGGTTCCATTGCAATATTTTTACACTGGACATTGAGTAATAATACAGAAATTGATATAACTAAAGATGACAAACTAATGGCAGCAGCTTCACTGTCATGTTATGCAGCTTCTCGTCTTGTGAGGTGTTGTAATGAAAAGTCATTTAAAACAAAGGGGCGTAGTATGTTGGCCACCGATATGATAGAAAATATTCATGAGGCATTTGAAGAACTTTTTCAACAGCAGTAATTAAGTAAAATGTGGGGATGAAATATTGAAAAAATATCTTAAGTGAAATTGTGAGACTATAATAATTTTACCACTGTTTATTTTTAGTGATAGGATTTCAGATCTAGAATTAAGCAACAATTACATGGTAATAAATATAAAATAAGTAAGGCAGTAAAAAGCAACAATTTGATTCCATCAAATAAGAAAAATAAAAAATAAATACAAAAATATTTATTTAATAGGCAATGTATTTTAGGTGGAATATGGATTGTGTGGGATGTGGGATTTTATGTTTATGATTTTCTTACTTACTTATACTGATGTAGATTGACAAAAAAGGTTTTTGTTATTGGATACCTATATACCAAAGTTCCAAATGTTAAAATGTCGAAAATATTTATTTTTAATTTAATTTAAATTTTAAAGTTAAAAATAAAATAAAAAATGTATATGTGGACATAAATAAAATCCAAAATTATTATTATTTTATTTTACTCATAAACAACTGATTCCAAGCATTTATTTCTATATGAACTCTATAATATAGACCTCAAGTAATTCTAAAAAGCAATTCTTACTAATCTAAAATTAAGATTCAACCAATGGATTTAATCAATTTTGCAACTGAATTTTGATGCCTGATGCACAGATAACCCCCAATAGGTAAGTGTGGTGACCGCGGACTCCACAGATAACCCCCAATAGATTCCGCTTGTAAGGGTGTCCGCGGTCACCGCACTTACATGCTTTTGCACGTATAAATGAAATTGCTTCATCAGTTGCGACCAGAACTCAGACCTGTGAGGTTGTTTCGTGAAAATTTCCGAAAAAATCTATTAGGTTCGTTGAGTGTGTAAAAATGAGTACATGTTCCATAAAATGGTGCAGAAAATCATCAAGGATATCAAATCTCCAAAAGGATGCTATAACTTTCCACAGGTAAGTTTATTAATTAATTTAATAAAATTATGTGCAGAGTTCACTTTATAATGGTCGAACTATGTGAAACATTGCGAACTAGAGTACCAAAATGGGGTGACGTTGATGTCTTTTGCAAGCATCTCTTTCTTTCCCAAGTATCAAGTATATGTGTGTCCTTTTCTGGTTGACGTCAGCTGCCGCTCCCGACCCCTGCGTACTTCCTCTAAGTTTGGTGACTTTCGACGCGAACAGGCATTGAATGATACTGAATCTATTGGGGGTTATCTGTGTTCTGTGTTTTTATCATAAATTAAATTTTATCATAATGATAAAATACATAAGGGCTTGTTATTTTTGTAAAATAGAATACTAATTATTCCAACAATGATGTCAAAAACATTTTTTAAATCCATACCTTAGCATCCAGTATTGGATCATCGAAAAATCCTTCAGGTATAGGCTGGTCTGTTTGAAGCTTTGTATCTATCTCATCAGCAACTTTAGGCGTCTCATCTGTAAATAATTCAGTTTGTCACAAAACTATATCATAAATGTTACATTGCATCTTGAAATTTGGTACAATTCATTCAAATCTAAATAATTATAAAAGAAGAAAGTCCCCATTTGATTGTAACTATGCAAAACCCCAAGGAGCTGAAATGGTCAAAGGTTTTATGTAAAAACACAATTTATTTTTTGTCATTGATGGGGGCAACAGCTAGTTAACTAATATAAGTTTCTTTTAGAATTTAAAATAATTATTAGGTAGGTAGACAAATAAAACACCGGAGGATGGGCAGCAGCATCCTTCCGCGTACTATGCCATCACACTGCGATCGCCAACCCGCCTGCCAAGCGTGGCGATTACGGCAAAACCCTCCATGGATAAAATCCTTGGGGGAGGCCTTTGTCCAGCAGTGGACGTCTTTAGGATGAGAGAGGTAGACAAATTGGCAGACCCTGACTGTCAACCCCTTATAATTTTTAAACATCCATCCAAACCAATAATCATCAAACTGCCATCATTTACATAGATTAAGGCTATTGAGTACAAAAAATGTACTCAAACAGTTTCCATTTGCATGGCTATCAATTTGTATTATTGATAGATGTATCCAAACTAATATTATAAATGCGAAAGTGAGTTTTGTTTGTTTGTTACCTCTTCACGCTTTATCTACTGAACCAATCTTCCTGAAATTTCGCATACACATAGCTGGAAGTACAGAGAAGGACATAGGGTTACACCTTTCATCCCGGGAAAAAGCACTGTTCCCGTGGGAAATTCACGCGAGCGAAGCCGCAGGCGAAAGCTAGTAATTGATAAATGTATAAATTTTGATAATTTAAATGTATGGAAATTTAATATTTGACATTCCTACACCAATTACAGTAGAATATGTTGCACTTCTGATTGTTAACACCTACTTATATTACCATATTCTGTGGAATAAATGATTTCTATTCTGTTTGGGAGCTATGATCCAGACACATGTTTAACTTATAATAAATATTGTTTTATAAATTATTTTAAACATTTTACCTGATTTACTTGTTGTAGGTTGAACCACAGTATTAAGAGGTAGTCTTTTTATTTGTTCATCATGGTAAGATATAATCTGCGGAGCATTATTCTTTGGTTTAATTTCAACTAATGGTGTTGGTTGGGTGGTATTTTTCAATATGCCTTTTATCTTTTTTTCAGGTGGCACATCTTTTGGAGGACTTGCACTTTTATGTTTTATTTTCCCCACTGTAAAATTATTTGTCAACTCTTTCAATTTCTTTGCTTTTTCAATATTTTCTTTGTGCTGTTTACTGTTAACATGTACTGGCCACACATTCTCGGATCTTACTATTGAATTGCAAAGAATACAGGTAAGTTGTCCGGCGTTATTATATTTAGCAAGCGGATTGTCTATTTTAGTTGATTTCGTGTCCTTCTTTTTACGTTCTGCCATCAAACGACGCATCTCCTCCTGCGTCTTTTTCTTTTCTATTTGCATTCTTAGAGACATTTTAACTAACAAAGATAAAATATAACAGGGTAAGGTTTTGATTATAGGTACCTATTTACCTTACTTAAACGATGTTATTTTAATTTTTAATTAATAAAATACCTAGCACACTTTATCCCAATCCAAGCACAACAAAGCAAGGTTGGTTTAGTTAATAAACTGTCAAGTGTTGAAGTGTCATGTCACTGTCAGCAGCAGACTGTCATATGTGTAGTGATGTGCCGATCTCAAAAATGGTTGACCTTTGGCACTTTGGTCAGTGTAGCGAGCTTGGTTTACCAACATTTAACCAACGAGAGGCCACCACAGGCATCCCCCTCTGTCAAATTTCAAAAAATTACAAACGTAGATCTCGTGTCGTGCCTCAGTTGTGTCTCAAAACTAGAAGAAAGAGAATCGTAAATCATCAAAGAAAGAAATCGTAATAAAATATAGAAGTCTACAGAGACCTTGTCACTTAATTGACCGAGCGAGCGAAGCGAGCGAAGGTCTCTAAATCGAGTTGGGGGCGAAACACATTGTTTGTATGTATGTATGTATGTATGTATGTATGTATGTATGTATGTATGTATGTTTGTACCGCGATAACTGCCGAACCGATGGTCCGATTTTGATGAAATTTGGTAGGCATGTAGGAAATATCAATAGAATTTTTAAGTTCGTTGGGCATCAAAATCGGTTCAGTAGTTTTTGAAATATTAACAAAAACGTCCGCGATTATTTAGCAAACGAAACCATAGCGTGTTCTAACTTTGGATAACGCCATCTAGATTTTATTTAGGGAACTGAATTATGTTAGAAAAGTCGAAATCAGAGTATATCAATAAAAACGCGAGTAATAATCGCGAGGTCTAAGTTCGCGGCGAACTACTAGTAATATACTCAAATAACAACATTTTTGCATGACAATCGATTTTTTGACCGAGCGAGCGAAGCGAGCGAAGGTCTCTAAATCGAGTTGGGGGCGAAACACATTGTTTGTATGTATGTATGTATGTATGTATGTATGTATGTATGTATGTTTGTACCGCGATAACTGCCGAACCGATGGTCCGATTTTGATGAAATTTGGTAGGCATGTAGGAAATATCAATAGAATTTTTAAGTTCGTTGGGCATCAAAATCGGTTCAGTAGTTTTTGAAATATTAACAAAAACGTCCGCGATTATTTAGCAAACGAAACCATAGCGTGTTCTAACTTTGGATAACGCCATCTAGATTTTATTTAGGGAACTGAATTATGTTAGAAAAGTCGAAATCAGAGTATATCAATAAAAACGCGAGTAATAATCGCGAGGTCTAAGTTCGCGGCGAACTACTAGTTTTAATTTCTTTGCCTCTTGTGACACGATATCTACATTTGTAATAAGTAGAACCCTGCTCATACTGTTTCTGACTGTATGCTTAGTTTTTTAAACTGGAGTCGGCATTATCTAAACACAGCGCATTGAGATTAATATAAGTACTACGTACAGAAAGGAAGCTCCCTGCCCCCGCCCGTTTGAGTCGAGGGACACTATGAAACGGGGTTAGCAGCTGCGATTGCGAAGCGTATCTCAAGCTACTTTTACGTTTCGCTTTTATAGGTTTCATTGAAATTAATTATGGTAAGATACTGCGCAATTAACCTTTGTTTATCTAGTACAAACCAAGAAGGACGTAAATTTTATAAATTTCCGAAGGATGAATCAGGTAAGCAAAGTAATTAACAATATTTCACATCATTAGATATTCATGTTTTCGTTATATGCCATATAAATTAATTAATTTTTAAGCCTCATAGTGATGTGGTTCTGACAGTTGCGGTGCCTATGTGCAAGTTCACATATTTATGATGCAGGTATGTTAGGTAAGTCACAACATTTATAAGCAGGTACATAAGATAAAACAATCTCAAATCTTACAGAATTGAAATATACTAGTAGTTCGCCGCGAACTTAGACCTCGCGATTATTACTCGCTTTTATATTGATATACTCTGATTTCGACTTTTCTAACATAATTCAGTTCCCTAAATAAAATCTAGATGGCGTTATCCAAAGTTAGAACACGCTATGGTTTCGTTTGCTACATAATCGCGGACATTTTTATTAATATTTCAAAAACTACTGAACCGATTTTGATGCCCAACGAACTTGAAAATTCTATTGATATTTCCTACATGCCTACCAAATTTCATCAAAATTGGACCATCGGTTCGGCAGTTATCGCGGTACAAACATACATACATACATACATACATACATACATACAAACAATGTGTTTCGCCCCCAACTCGATTTAGAGACCTTCGCTCGCTTCGCTCGCTCGGTCAATAAGTGTTCATAATTAAACTATTCATAGCATGTAGTAACTATTTTATTAATCTGTGTCATAGGTATATATAAATAATTTTGCGGTGGCGACCCTAGTTGTTTAACGCACACATTGACGTGTTCACAGATGTACAGTTTCATTTGTAGTAGTAGTAGGTATATTTGACGCCCCGTTTCTATGAAGCTTCCGCTCTGTGAACGCAGACATGTGCCCCACCGCAAGCACCGCAGTCCCCGCATTCGATTTCTTTATATGAAGTTATATGTAACCACGTATACCTACACGCACCGCAGTCGCCGCAGTCCCTGACACGGCCGAATTCCCCAAGCCGCAGCCGATGACGTCACTAACCCCAGCCTATTAACATCGGACGCTGCGGCGCGGGTGACGTCATTCGCGTCCAGAGGCCGGCCAAACTTTTATAGCTCTTCTTTCTCTATTAATAAACAACTGATAACAAATCGTTCGTCAAGAGCCATTCTGTAATTTACGCTACGCCTAATCTTGATTAAATTAGAAGCTGAAGTAAAAAAAAATGACTGCGGTGCGTGCGGCGACAGAAAAGACTGCGGGGACTGCGGCGCGGGCAGATGTGCGAGGCCATCAACAAAAACAATGAATGCGGCGACTGCGGGGACTGCGGTGCGGCTAAGTCTGCGTTCACCTTTGTACAGCCTACCTATATGGTTCATACAGTCGGTCATCGAAGGAGTCTATCGTAGGGGTGTGGGGGCGAGGGACGGAGGGGGGCGTACCGCACAGCCATACTAATTTCATTTTCGATTCTGTGTTTTCGATTTAGTATGGCAGTACGCAACGGCGGGTCTAGGATTTTTTTCTGGGGGGGCACAAGGACCATGGCGGACTATGCATGTTTGGGGTGCAGATTTGCAAAAATGTTATATGCACTGTTATGGAATTTTCTCTCCACAGTAGGTAAACAAAAGTCTGGGGGCACGTGTCTGTTCTTAATTTGATATGAACTGTCATGGAATTTCCCTCCACAGTAGGTACACAAAAAAGCAGTATGGGGGGGCATGTGCCCCCGTGCCCCCCCCCCCCCCCCCCTAAATCCGCTACTGGCAGTACGGTACTAATTTAAGGGTTGTATATTTTGTAAAAATTTGTGTTTAGCGACGCCGACTAGGCAGAGTCCCTCCAATCCAACAAAGCTATTTAGATGACATACTCATATCTTCCGTATCATTTTCCACCCGACTCAGAACCGACTAGGTACCTACTTTTTTACTTTTTATTTTTGGATCTATCTTATCTTATCTTGCTGCGGGGTCCGTGTTCACGGTAGCACGTCGAGTCTTGTACCCTTTTGTACTTACCCCCAAGCCTTACTCACACACACCGGGATTCCTGAAGAAGGACTGCATAAGCTTCAGGATATCACCGGCTGCGAAGTGCCTGTAGTCCTCCAGTTCCGGATACGCAGTTCCAAAGAGGGCCAGCCGCTTGTTAGCCAGCGAGTCACACTCACACATAATGTGCTCCATAGACTCCTCTACTTCTGCACACACCCGACATAGAGGGCTTTCGACAAGTTTTAGCTTGAACAGCTAAAACTTGTCGATTTTTTGGATCTAAGATGGATGACATTTTTTAAATTGTCCGCCATCTAGGATAGCAAAATAAATGTTATTTTCGTAATCAGCTTCCTCAAAAACCTATAAAACGATACGAACCATATTGTAAAATTAAAATTTAAAAAAAAAATTGTCCGCCATCTTGGATCCAAAAATATTTTTATCCAAAAACTTTATCCCGAAAAATTGGTCTTCACGGGATGCCGCCGGGCAGATGTATAAAATCTTAGCATCCTGGCACGACAGTCACACTATTTTCCGTCGCGGCATTCGAGTTGATTTTACTGTCTAGCCGCACCTAGCCAGGCCGCACACCAGGCAGACACTTGTATCACATAATTGTGGCGCCACATTCTAAACGCTGTGCGGGAGCACGTTCACCAAGGACACATTTGTTGCGGGTGAACTATGTGGCGAGGCGTTGGCCGCTCTACATGATTTCAAGATGGAACACGTTACATATTTGTGTCGCGTTGGTTTGCAAAAATTAAAGACATTAAATTTTACGTTGTGTTTATTGCAGAGGTTGAAAGAAAGCCTATATTATATATAACCATACGTTCACTCATTATAGCAACAGACGGATTACAGAAATTATATGGACTAAATTTGATGAAAAATTCTCGTAAATTGTACAATTTTGATTAAACTGATGACCCAAATAACGTCTTTTTTTCTCATTAATCGCCACATCAAGAAATCGTCGTCGACAGACGATGATGTCGACATTTTCAAAGCGGTGCCACTCATGTGCCACGCAACAACTGTGCTTCCGATGTGCGCGCATACCAATGCATACGAATAACTGTGCGACGTACGTAAGCTAGGCCGCACACCAGCGCCACATGCTACTCGCATCGTACATTTACGTCGCCACAGTTTAGTCCCGTAAGTGGCAGACTTTTTTACATAGAAATTTGCGCTCGCATAATCTCCTTGGTACTATTTCAAGGCGTTTAAAAGTTTTTATGAAAAATTTACGACATTTTGCCGCAGGTGGAATCGGGGGTTAGTGCTGAAATATTTTGGGGAATAATTCACAAAATTTTAAAGTTTCTCTGAAATATTCTCAGGAATGAAATTCTCAAGAATTTTCTGTGAAACTTGCAAACTTTCTCAAGAATAAAATTCTCAAATTTCTCGGTTTCTCTGAAATTTCTTGAAAATTTTGTGAGGAATAAAATTCTCTAGAAATTTATTAAGATTTCCCAGGAATATTAAAAATATGTATTTCCTGTCATCCGATTTTCTCATAGAGCAACACTACGGACGCGCGCGGAAGTCCTTGTTGCTCGAAGGATTTTCTTGAAAATTTCTTCTTTTCAAGAATTGTCACCTTTTTAAGATTGTCAATCTTCTTATTTTAAAGACAGCTGCAAAAAGAAAATTCCATTTTTTAATATTTTGGGTACTTTTCCAACAATTTCCGTTTTAGGCAATATTTCCGAGAACGTTTCCGAAAATTTCGAAAATTTTGGAAACGGCACATTATAGCTCCCATGCTTTAAGTTGTTTACTCACAGAAATACATTATTTATGTCTGTGGGATTACTACAATCTTTGCATGATTAAAAATAAAATTAAAGAAAAAAGAAGGCCCAGGCGATGGTGGATGATGACTCAAATTCATCGAAATAAAACAAGGTTTATGAATCTTGAATCAAGATTCTTGATTGATACAACTTCCCTCGTCGCAGTCTCGTTGAAGCGGGCAAAATACCGACACCGAACCGAGTACGAAACTGAATCAATACTGAACTAATCTTCTTAAAATTTCGTTTCCAAAAGACTATAAAAATGGCAACTTTGCCGCCGCCTGGCATAAGCCCGATAGGACTCTGAATCACCACAATTACACACACCACACATATCATACCTTTAGCTGAACCGTTCGAATTTGAATTTCAGCATCAGAGTGGTCAGATGAGTGAACGACCCTTACAATAAGTAATACATATTACAAAATACAGCGGTCCTAGTGATGAGAGAAAGAGACAATTAAAACTTAAATAAAATACGATGGTGGGTGATCTGTTCTACACAGTTAGTCAGTCCATCGGGGGGCTGGTTAGATACCCCGACGACTAAGTAGCTAATTAACACTTCTTCTAACTATACGTGTTCATAACAACCAAAAATGTAAAATTTACGATAATAAAACGATACTTCACGATAGTCTAGTAGTATTGCTTCCCCGAGCCAACCCTACCAATCCACCGGTAGAGATTGTCTAAACCAGAGAGAAAAAAATCACTACGTCTATGGCCGGTATACACTTTGATTAGTCAAGTGTTTAGTGTTAAGTGTGTAGAGTGATTAGTGTTAAGTGATTAGTGATGTCCTATACTGTTTAGTAGGCGGTGTTTAGTACCGTAACTTTGACTTTGTTGACATAAACTAAACACTTAAAAGTGTTGATATGAACTAAACACTTAACAGTCATGTCCAGACGTGTTTAGTTCGTGTGTTTAGTGCAAGTGAGGGGTGAAGGCGGGACGCGCGGGAGGAGTTACTCGCAGAAAAAATAGAACGCGTGTTTAGCCGAGTACTTCGCTAATCACTATACACTTAACACTAAACAGAAACTGTCCTGACGTGTTTTTTGCTAAACACTTAACACTAAACAAGCCACTCGCACTAATCACTAATCAAAGTGTATACCGGCCATAAACTGTAATGATGCGCCCCACTACTTTTTTTTCCATATTTGAAATTTGCTTGTAGTACGTTAATGCGGAGGTGGGGCGCGTCATTAATTTCAGCTTAAGGTCCCTACACACGGCCCTAAAATCGGAGGCGATATTGGGAGAGCGATAGTGGGGGTAAAATCGGGCACGACTCTACACACGTCCCTGCCTGCTAGTACGCAACCGACCGTGTAGTGAAGCGCGCGTCAATATGCCACCAACGCTTTCAAAATACCAAAGAATAGGCCTCGCTTTGGCACTTGCTACGGCGGTGCAACCAAAACAAAAAAGAAAAAGAAGGACCTGGGCAAAAACTTGGTTGTTAAAACGAGAGGAATTGAGCCATATGAATATAATGATGCATTTAGAACCACCAGATTTAAAAAACTTTTTAAGAATGGACATAGTGTTTTGAAGAGCTCCTCAGTATGGTAACACCATTTATAAAGAAACATTTGATGCGAGAGTCCATCTCCCCTATATAACTCATCCATAATCCCTATATAACTCTAAAGTCTTCGTCCATGCCTCGCGCTCCCTTTCTTTGGACATTTTAACTTTAACTCTCGAAATAAACTCGCTGCCGCGCCGCACACGCAGGCACCCTTGAAATTTTTGAAAGGAAAAACGACCTCTCGCCGCCCGTCACGCACGCGTACTGCGGCGAAATCGGCCCGATCTCGCCACACACGGCACAACAACGTTCCCTGCACGATTTTCGACCCTAAATCGTGAGCTTGCCCGAACCGATTTCAGAGTTAGGGGCAATAATAATAATTATGCTGCCGATTTGCCTACACACGACGCGAAATCGGGAGCGATCTAGGGCGCTCCCCTCCACCGACCCGATATCGCCTCTGATATCAGGCCGTGTGTAGACCGTTTTAGAAAATGTCTACCAGTATTTTTTCTTTGCCGGTACGATATTTTTTTTGCTCGCTGGGTACGACCGGAATATAGTACAAAATCTTTTAATCCATCCACCTCACCCCATCAAACTTCAATCACACCCACCTTCACACCACATTACACACAAACCTCACCACAGAGACAGAAGGCACGGCAACGGTCATTTTTCACCAACATTTTAAATATAGAAATAGACAACAAGTTCTATAGAAGTTTTGTCAATTTCAGGTTTGTCTTTGGTGCTTCAGTTGGTTGTCGCCAATTTTTTGGGATTTCGAAACAGAAAAGCCCATGAATCTATACAAATATTCAATAATTATGGAATTTATGATTTCTTTTAGAGTCGTGTGTGTGTTATAAACGATTTTAAATCTTGAAAGGTTACAAAAGTTGGTGTTTTAGAGATTACCTATTGTGGCCAAGCAATCGTGTGTTTATCCCTCATGCTGTGATATTTCAGCACTAATTAGTTTGTAAAATGGACATCGATATAAGTAAGGAGAATATTCAGCCACTGAGAGGTGGTAGAAACCTTGTGCAACTTGGGACGGCTTTACAAGCCCAATCCGACGTCGACGCTCAAAGGCAGCTGCAGTTGCAGAAGGAGTAAGATAAACCTGCATTTTACCTTTTTATTAGGGCTTATTTAGAAGTATTTTATCTGTATTATCATCATTCAGTTATAGCAAGGCTCCTATCGCGTTCATGGTTATTTTCTAGCAAGTATATCATTATAACATATAGTATTTAAAAATAAACAAAACGTTTTGATCACCTGTTTTCATATTCTGAATTTCATAACAGGGAACATGAAGCAGCAATTAGGAATTATCAGGGCCCGGATCCACTGGATCCATGGTTCAACTACATCCAGTGGGTAGAACAGTCTTATCCCAAACATGGACATGAGGGTCATATGGACAAACTAATCAAAGACTGTTTACAGTTATTTGAGAAAGATGAAAGGTATTTTCAAGATAGAAGGTTTGTCAAGTTGTGGATAAAATATGTAAGTATCTTTTTAATTACAGGTATTATTGTATTTAACCATTTCTGTTCTAATTGACACCCTATTGGGTGTCAATTAGAACAGAAATGCTTAAAAAAATTTTTGTTTTAGGTTGATTATCTCTCCAACCCCTTGGAAATATATCAAAGGTTGTACAACACAGGTATTGGTGTAGAATGTTCTGAGTTTTATCGTGCTTGGGCATGCTACTGTGAAGAGTCTGGTGACTATAAAAAAGCTAACCAGGTTTATATGCTTGGCCTTCAGGCCAAAGCTCAGCCCTTAGATGAACTTGAGCAGGCTCACATGTAAGTTTTTAGGTTTTTTTTAGTTTCAATTTTATTGTTCATGAATGTTTTGGATGTACTTTTTTTGAATTAATTCTTGTATCAAATGTTAGTATATGTGATACTATGTACATTTTGAATTTTAGGAACTTCCAACTATTTTTTGCTCAAAGAATGCTGCATGATGATTCTCCTACTAAGAGGAAGGCAGCATCAGCATTAGCAGAGACAAGAATGGCTCTTACATCTTTAAAGTCTTTTAAGAGGAGAAACATAGCCAGTGTGCCTGTGCAGAGAGTAGGGGAGAATATCCGGAGTAGTGTACCAGGGGTTGTGAGGCAGCAACACTATGACAGAATGCCAAACTCAAATGTTATGGTCAATGTCTTTGAGGTGAGACATGTGCTAAATTGATTACATGAGAAGGTTTTTGTTTTGAATGTGGCATCAATACCAAAAAGTATGTAAAAATAAATTGGAAAATAGGACAGAGAAGGATGACTTACAAGAAATTGTCTTTTGCTTTTATGTTCAGCTGAGTACTAAAACCCTAGAGACTTACCCCTTTTTTTTTTTAAAGTATCGAAAGATTTGAGGTTTATTTAGGGAATTATTTTTAAATATAGTTAAAATACTCATCTATCATAACTATGCTCTCTAGGCCACCAATAAAACTTACATAACAACTCTTGCTGAGAGCTGTTTTTGCCTGTAATATTCAAAGGTTATCAATGATTATAATGTGTTATGACAGTCACAGAAATGACCAAATTAATAATGTTAGGAACCTTTTGGCAGGATGCTCCATCAACATCTCATGCTGCTTTACCTTTGGCTGAGGATCCAGGGCCAGCCTCTCTAGTACAAGCCTGTGCCAATGTAGAGAATGAAAAAGAAGTGGGCGTTTGGACTAACCCTAAGACAAGGATGGTGCATTCTAACATTGTGCCCCACCAGCCTTTACCATTTACTCGTAAGTAATGTAAACATTCCATAATAAGTTGGTCTTATCAAAGCATTCAGTACTAGTGTTTTTATAACAATAATCATGTTTCTTCAATTGATATCATTGTAATAGTATAATAGTATCATAATATCAATAAGTAATCTGCTGATCTGTTTTTATAAAATAGATCTCTGTGGGAATTTCTAGTAGAAAAATTTTTTTTTTACAAACTAGGAAAGGAACTATATCGATTTTTAGTTCAGGACAATATTAAACCTATGGCACTATCATTGGTCAAATGCTGAGAAACCTATATCATCGAATCCTAATCTCAGGGGGGCCAGATGTCTCTGCATTTGAGTGTACAAGTAGGTAGGTGTATGCCAATTTCAGAGTAGTTTTGGGGTGTCAAATAATAAACATGTCTCCACATGACAATATAGTTTGGATAAAATTCATGTTGGTAACATAGATAAATGTTAACAGTTTACTTTATTTTTTAAGCATATGAAGACCGAGAGGATGACATGAGATTGCCACGAAAACACTTGGCTTATTGTGCAGATGATTTAGTTTTTCATGTGCCTCTTAGTGTACCTGATCCTCCAGATCCAACGAAAATTCCTTGTTACAATAAAACAGAGGTTTGTATATGTTTAGTACTTCTCAAGTAAGTTAAGTATTACTGAATAAGACAATACCATCTGACTGTAATATAGGTAGTTAGCTCAGGGATACAAAGATATGTAATATAACTGTATCTGAACTTTGTAAATCTCGCCTTGCCTATGTAACAGATTCTGAAGGAATGGTTGGTGGTGAATCCTAATTAGAGGAAACTGCGGTTAACACATAATTCATTACATACACACTAGTCTTTTGTATTGTATCTTATTTTTATTAGTAGCTTTTGCCTGCGGCTTCGCCCGCGTAAATTTTCACGAAATAACCCTAAATTTTTACAGGTTTTAGGGTAGATACCCTAATTTACTTTAGTAATCAGTATCTCTACCCTGTATTTAATTTGGTTTGTAATGCTGCAACATTTTATATCAGTATCTTTCTAGTTAAGGAGGAGCAGGGTCTCCTAACACAGGCTCTTTGATGTCTAAAAGAAGGCCCCATCCATTATAAGTAAAATTGTAACTTAGTACTGCAAATAAAAACATTTTTTAAAATCATATTTTTGTTCAAATAAATTTATATTTAGGTAAATAAAACCCAAAATGGGAACCTGAACTATATAAGAAACAGCAACGGCCAGGGACTCTGCTCCTTTGGAAATTTCAGGATAAAAACCCTATTTGGTCATAAAAATCCACCTAGTACATTTTTTTGCATGATTGAGAAATAAACATCCATATATCTTCATACACACATTGAATTTTTCACATATATATTAGTAGAATGGGATAATACATGCCTCATTATTATTGTGGTATGTAATTATTACAGGTATATGTTAATGAAACAGAATACAGTTTAGAAGAAATCAGGTCGAGAAAATACAATTTAGTGAAAAATATCAAGACTGAAATTACAGAAATAAAAGAGGAGCAGACAAATTATAGCAACATAAATGCGACGCTTGCCCAGTGCAGTGCGTTAGAAACTTTAGCAAATTGTGCATTAGACCCGGAACAAGACCACTTAGGGCATTTAATGCCGCTAACTATCCCAACATTACAAAATATCACCAAAGTGAACATACATTCTCCTGGTGAACCAAAAGTATTTGTAAACTTAGACTCAAAAGAATTCAGTGAACTCAGTGCTAGAAGGCATGATGAGAATCAACGACCCTCACAGAGTGGTATTGACAAAGAAAATCATGTGGACAAACTTGGCAACATGAGCAATACCTATGGAAACGAAAATGGAGGAGCTTATGGAAAGAATAATCTTATGGAAGAATTCAATAGAAGTTTGATGGGGAATCTTCTTGGTGATTCTGTTACAGTTAATACAAAAGAGGCTAGATGGGAACTGCGGAACCTTTTCAATGATAATGGTAAGTGGTTTTTTTTTAAATTAGGGTAACTCACAGACATACTTAAAGCTTAGTTTTTGTTGTTTTTGTTTAGATTTGTGAGGTTTTTAAAGACTCATTTTTAATTTTGCAGAGCCATCCATGGTGCAGCCGGTAGTGCAACAATTTGAAGTACCTAATTTCGATATACATGAGGACAGATCAATGACTATGGCTCTCAATACCAAGAATAAGGAATTGGTTGAGCTGAAGGCGATAGCGGATGATAAGGAAAATGCTAACAAGTTTACCATGCCCACATCTGTTGCCCCACCAAATGTATGTTTTTTTTAATTTAAATGATAAATAAGCTAATTATTAAAAAAATAAAAGAACATGACTGACAACTCACATAGCCTATATGACTGGGAGGAATGCAACATATCTAGAAATACCTCTCACATCAAAATCTGTTAAGCTGTTCAGGCCTTATACTGGAATAAAGAAACTTACATATGTACATACATGAACACTGAAAACATGACAGACAGTCCTTTTTCGTCAGTCATGTAGCATGTAATAATTGGCGTCAATAATATTTTGTTTCTTAAATATTTTGTTTTTTGAAAATTCAGATTATATGTATAGGTACCTATGTTATTATTTTTAGTAAGATATACATATGATAACAGGTCAACAAAACTGCGTATTATGAAGAGCCTTCTTGCACGCAAGTTTTTAACTTCAATATCAAAGATGCAAGCACACCAAACATGTCTCAATTCAAGAAGCCCACCAGTTGTATAGATCAGTCTGGAAAATATCCTTCTGTGCCTAAATTCAGTATAGACGAGAGTGCGATAGAGCCGGTCGATCCTGGGCTCGTGAAGCGAGAGGAACTGTCCCGACAGCATGCCACGGACCAGCATCTGACCGTGGACAATCAGGGAGCTGGATTATCAGTTATTATGGAAGCTACAAGAGAATATAATAGGTGAGATATTTATAAATAAAACCGGCCAAGTGCGTGTCGGACCACGCATAAAGTAGGGTTCCGTAGTCATTTTTGGCACCGCGCTGTTTTGCATTTCTTGCAAGAAAAAAGTATATATTTGTATATTATTTATAATTTCAAAAGTATTCATCACAGGATACCCGAAACAATTTTAAATAAGAGTTTCCGCTCCTGGTTCTTTACGTGAGTGATTTGACGTTTATAGGTCCAAGACTTTAGAAATTACAGGGGACACCGTGTAAACGACTTTGGCGGGCTATATCTCGCAAATGGTAAAGCTGATAAAAAGTGTTGTATGGAAACCCTACCTTATTTTCATAGTCCTTTTCAACGATACCCCACACATATCTTCAAACCAAGTTACATGCAAATCAGTCCATAAACGTAGGAGATCTTCTGCTGTGACAGACTAGGACGGACGGACGGACGGACTGAACGATCTTGTAAGGGTTCCTTGTCGGACTACGGAACCCTAAAAACCTTAGGTGGCGGAGTATAGTATTTTTTCTTGTCTTGGACATTATTTGTAATTTATGTATTGATTTGACTATTTATAAAATGAAATTTTAATGACAATAACTGCCTAGACATAAAATTACCTTTTGTCAGTGAGCCAGAGAGAAGAAACCAGCAATTGTATTAACCACCACCAATTACTTTATTAGCTGTTGCCTGCTTTCACTTAATTTGATTTTGTATTCATCAAGGAACAGATAAAATTACTCTACCTACCTAATTGGATTACCCTAACTTAATGGAATCTTACATTCCTGGAATTCTATGCCTATTATCTATGCCTATATAAAGTTTTAAAACATAATTTTCTCCTTCTGGTGCTAGTGGCCAAATTAACATTTTTGAGTTGGGACCAATGGGCATTGTCCATTTTTTTTTACCTAGTGTTTTTATTTTATTTTTCGAAAATATACGCTATTTTGAGAAACTAATTTGAATAAAATTGTATTAAGTTGTATTATTGATTTTATATAAATGTTTGAAAAAAATGATATGATGACGTCATCCATGTCATTATGTGGACATTTCCCAGGCCCACTCGATCAAAAATTAAAAAGTATAAGTTGTCATTATGTCAACTTGACAACTGTCAACATTAGCATCTGGCCACTCGTACGTCATACGCAGAAATGGCATATTCCCGGTTTTATTCTTGGGAAGATTGATTCTTTCCCGGGAAACAGGGAAAACTGCAAAAGGGTAATGTTTTTTTTAAATTTATGACTTGTTCCAAGAAGTGAGTGATAAGTGTTTAGGACGGCGTTCTAAACACGTTTTCAATTTATAATTTTCCCTCAAAAACTAAAATTATTGTTAAAGCTATGTATTGCTGTGGAACTTTAATTTTTGCATTTTGTAGGATTCCGTACCGCAAAAGGTAAAAAATGGACCCTTACTGGATCACTTGGTTATCCGTCTGTCAGTATTAGTACATTACTGCAGAGGCCGGGAAGTAAGAATTTGCTGGACGAGTACGAGGCCTTGAATAATTACGAGTCCAGCAAATTCTAATTCCCGCCGAGGCATGTATAGAATAATTCTCAATTTAAAAATAAAGAGATGCCAAATAAATTAATGAATAAAAAATATATAATGTCGGTAATATTTATTAGATACATTCGGACATTTTTAAATATTTAATTATCAATTAGTGACAAGGAAACATAGCCCATACAGTCCAGTCATATTTTACGCAAAAATGTAGCATATATTTTGGTTTTTTCTCTCAGAACGAAAAGTCATTAATTTAACAGACATAAATACTCTTAATATTTAAAAAAAATCTGTGATTAATAGGTATGCTCTATGAATGCATTTTTTATAATGAAGTTGCAATTGGCTGTATGACAAGTTACATAATTAGTTAATGTGACATTGACAGATGAATTAAAAAGTTTTGAGCAGCGGCCAGGAATGAATTTTCATACAAATTTCCCGGCCTAGGCCAGAAAGTAATGCATGAGCCAGGAATTACAAACTTCCTGTCAACTTTTTACTACAATAATGTCTACATTTCCGAGCATTTTTGAGAAAAGTTCTAATATGTAGGTACTTACTTAGTTGAAAACAAAAAAAAATCGTTTTTTGCCACCAGTATTTTGAGAAGAAACGGAAAGATTCGGGAAGATAAATTAACCGGGAAAAAACCCAGTCTTTCTGCGGTTATTGTTGACTCATTCATGTAGTTTCGGGGCTGTTACTTACTTTACTGTACAACTTTAAATCTTAGTAGTGATTATATACTCTTTGCTTAACGTGGTGCACTGTGGTAAAGTGAAAAATATGAGTAATTTCGTGAGGGCGGATTCTCGTAATCTACTTACCAAAAGTAGAGAATGTTATGATAATGGAGTATTGCTTATAGCAACAAGCATAATATTGCCGAAATACGGTGTGCGAAAATAATGTAAGTAAGTAATTTGTTTTATTATCCAAAATTCTCGACTTTGGAGGCATACTCTGCAAATCTTTGGAGCTCCAGGAGTCCTGGATCGTTTTGTCTGTTTTGTTAATTAAAACTCTTAGTGGCAAACACTCATTGACCGTTTATTAGCTGTCTTGTTTCCTCATCTTCAGGTTTCCAACATCGCATACGTAACCACAGAGTACTTTATATGTATGTAACCTTTTTTATTTTTTCAGGTCGTCCCGTGATTCTTATTTAAATACTGCTGTTGGTTACTTTCATTCAAGTTAACAGAAATGGTAGTAATGTAGCAGTGAAAGGAAAAATAGTGTCTGAACATAGTGGCTAACAATCTCTATAATGTTATGTGCATTATTGATGAAACAACAGATTGTGCAGCTGCCGCAGGTAAAGATTCTATTCGGAATTGTCCTTGTTAATAAATCGGAATGTGTACTGAAAACTTTGCCATATCATCCCATTGTAATATGACAAAATTTGTATTTTCTATGTTTTGTAACCTGAAATATCTTCATTTGTTACAGGGGGATGTAAACATTCTTTGCTGCTCCTTTTCTGGTTAGAAAAAAAGAGTGTTGAACCAGCTTCAACGTCTATTCAATGCTACTGGCAGAAACCTTTAGCAAGTGCACGCACAGAACTTGTTAAAAGCAAAGAAATATTTAACAGATGCAGTTAGAAATATTTAACAGTTTAACAGATGATTTCATTGTCGAAGTGAAATGTCCAGTTTCCAATAAATCCATTTCAAAATATATCAAGAATGATGTGATACAAAATAAATTTAAAGCAGCATTGTCAAATGCTTGCTTTTGTAGGAAGAGTAAAGGAGTATTTTGTGTGGCAGATCCTAGTTTCGAAACAACAAAGAATGTTAATATTTTGTGTGAATAGAAAACTTTGATAGAAGTTATATATCTAGTGTAATAGAAAAGGCAGAAATATTTTGGAAGATATTCATATTTCCAAAGGTTTAAGCGAGTGCTGAAAAAATACATCATAAATGAAAAATAAAATATGATTTAACTTCTAAAAACTTTTTATTATTTCACCTTGTAGTTTTATCAGTCCGCAAGAAATAATTACAGCTTCATCCAAATATGGCACATATTTATAATGTACAACAGAGTGCGGCTTGAGCAAAGCATATTCTCTAATACGTCTGATAACCCTTTCCACATGCACTCTGACGGTAATATTATGTCTGTGACTCTGACTAACAATCACTTTACTTTTGTGAGACTCAACATAAGTTTGTTTATAACCTGAATAAACACTTGGTGTAGAAGTTTGATTCCACTTGCACTAAGATCGATTCAATTTCATTAAATCCTCTGTCTTCCAAAACAATGGCATTATCAGGTAAAACATCAAGAAGATTGATTATATTCCAACTTAAAACAAGTTTAAAGAAATCAACGAATAAAAGACTAAAAAATTGGTAGGTAGGTAATAAGTAATAAATATTTTTATATTTATTACAATCGTATCATAGGTAATTTTTGCTTTAGGGTTATGTTTATGTTTTGTTCATGGACGTGACGTTTGTGTTTCGTTCGGCTTGAGTGTTGCCTGTGCTCGAAATCCAAAAAGATACATACATATATTAGTCACCGTGGACAGAGAGCCTATGATATATTTTTTTCAAGAAAATGATAGAATAAAGTACATCTAGATAGCAAGGAGACTAGAGAAAATAATAGGAAAATAGATATAGGTATTATAATTTTTTTAAAGGTTTATGTAAAAATAAATAAAAGACAAAAAATGTAGGAACACAGTTACGTTGGCAACATTGATTGCACCTCAAGTGACGTTTATTAACTTTTTAATTATAGGCACTTTACGCACGGATGTCTAATATTATAATCCCAAAATATGACGTCATGAAGGTTAAACTAAGGTCATTCATGTTTTTTTGAAAATAAAATTACTCTGAAGGTATTTTTAAGTTTTAATTACACAAATATGTTCATAAACACTATTCCTCGAAATGGATTTGGAATTAGACGATTTCGAAAAAAATGGACTATCCCCATTGGTCAAAATGCATACTATTACTTATTATGTAATAACTTTTATGTAACTTATGATCCATTCCACTAGTGGCGGTGACAAAAATAAATCACGTCTGCTACTGTATATTTATTAATTAAATATTTAATTATGTTTACTTTCAGCAAATCCGGCTCTAGTTCCTCAGGACAGTCAACAAGAACTAATTTCACTGGTTACACTACAAACTATGACTCAATGTACAACAACCAAGACCCTTCACAACAGCCTACTACCTCCAAAAGAAGTTCCATGAGTGCTCAACCTCGTCTCGCTAATGGAACTTTTGCAAGAGTCTACCCTCAGAAGCAGAGTCTACCCCAGCCAGAGAACAAACCGGCAGCGCCATCCCCCTCAGTGCCTTATCTATCTCACGACCACCAGTATCAAAAACCTATGCCACCAAATTACAATGGCTACTCTCCTCAAAGATCTATGCACTCGCATTATCAACCAAACTATAGCTATCAACAGGGTTACCCTCCCAATCAAATGGTGAATCAACAGCCACAACAGGGATATGCAAGCCCAAATCCCAATGCATACCACAGCCCACAACACCCGGGCATGCAGAGCCCTCACCCAATGAGCCCCTCTGTGCCTCCAGGGTTTCAAAGCCCTACATATTCTAACCAAGTTGGATACCACAGCCCTGGACATCCAATGATGAGTCCTCAGCACCAATATGCTGGGCGACAAGAATATCATTACCCTAGTCAAACGGACAGACAGCATATATATGTGAACCATCAACAACAACCTCAAGCTGTCTTCCAAAGCCCTCCTCATCAACCGCAGTACCAAAACAATCAGTACTATCAAAGAAACAACCAAGTTCCTGCACCATACCACAACGTGCATAATCAGTATAATAACGCAAATATGTATGCTAATAATAACCAACATAATCCTAATAATCAAAATTATAATGCCATGCAAAGCCCATACAGGCAACCCCCAAAACAGATGGATAATTCTGCATATGGGGCACCAAATAATCAGCCCTTCCAGATTTACCAAAGTCCACAGGCACCTCAGAACAATCATCGGAATGTAACAATGCATGGTGCGAATACACCTAATGAAATGACTGAACTTCACGGGAGGCAAGAAACTCATGTTAGTACACCTATGAAGGCACAGGAGTTGCCTACAGTTGAACCAAATACCTCACAAAAAATGACAACGCAGGCTAAGAATGCTTCTCACAAAAGCCCAACCTCTGCATTAAGAAATATAAGGCACGATCAGCCTAATGTGAAGATTGGCCAGAACTCTCCAGATGTCGGATTTTCTAACCAGTTCCTCAATTTCATTTCCAACAGAAATGAACCCAAAGATAATGCTAATACTCCGAAGTTTACAAATAGCCCCAGTATTTCTCAGAAAATGCACAAGAATCTGTATGTATCCAGTCCTGAGCAAGCTCAAATTCCACCATCTTCAGGAATGTCTGACTCTGATAGTAAAGATGGGATGACTGCCCAATCTGCAACCCCAATACAATCTGCTAAAGTCCATTCAATTGACAAGCAGAAAGACATATCTAAGCGGCAGTTGGACTTCGAGCATCGTACTGAATTTCAGTCAGAAGACAGCAGGGACTCTGTAAGCAAAGATGGTAGAATCTCATCAGTATATTCAAGACAATCAGATTTCCAGTCTGATGGATATGGCATGGATGTAGATAGTGAGAATTCCATGGAATGTGCAGCATTCAAATCTACACATTCTATATCTTTGGTGGAAACTAGTGACATACCGAGACCAGCAGACATTGATTTCCCTAAAGTGATTGATCCATTCAATAAGAAGATTTTAACGTCTTTGTTAGAATATGTTAAATTTCCTAATAAAACTCATGCTGAAGGATATGTGGAAGTAAGATCTGTTCCTAAACTTCAGCCGGCAACAAATGTAAATATTGGTAACAATCGGTTTGCCATTGAGAAACAATTAGGAAAGGGTAACTATGGCGCGGTGTTTTTGTGCTTGGATGTACATAGTAATAAATCAGTTGCAGTGAAATATCAAAAACCGAGTCGGCCTTGGGAGTTTTATATATGCCAGGAGATAAAGGCCAGAATAAAAGATCCTTTTATGGTAAATATATTAATCTTATATTTATGAAAGTATTGTTGCTGGGAGTTTATAGAATTTTAACCAGGGTTTGTCGGAACAGTTGTAAAATAATATATAATATTAATTGGTATACTAATTGCGCCCGGGGCTTCGCTCCCATGGGAACTTCGAAAAAAATTACTGTGTATGACTTATTCAATATTTCATTCTACCAGACTAATGTACCAAATTTCATCGAAATCTGTTAGTAGTTTTTGCGTAAAAGAGACGAACGTCCAAACCATTAAGATAAGAGTTTAGATTTTATTAGTATTGTGTAAATTTTTATATTTTTTTCTTTTTCTAGCTTCCAGGATACATGGACATCACGACAGCTTTTATAGGAGAAAATGCAAGTTTATTTGTATCGGAGTATTCCAAATATGGATCTCTTTTGGACGTTGCCAACAAAGTGCGGATTGCGACCTCAAAGTGTATAAACGAATGCATAGTCATATTATTAACTTCAGAGATACTGTCGATAGTGCATTATCTTCATAAAGCTCAGATAATTCACGCTGACATTAAGCCCGATAACTTCCTGCTTATGAAAATGTAAGTTATGTCACAGAATTAATATAAGTACTACGTACAGAAAGGAAACTCCCTGCCCTTTCCGCAATATGGCACCCCCCGCTCCCTCCGCACTTCTCGCCCGTTCTTGTGTGTATTGGGACGCTATGACTATGAAAACGCACACATTGACGTGTTACTGATGTGTTCATGGATATACAGTGTCATTTGTAGTAGTAGTAGGTATATTTGACGCCCCGTTTCTATGAAGCGCCCGCCCTGTGGTCATATTTACACATACATTATGATATGGAAGAGAGATTAAGTACACATATGGCGAGCGTCTCTCACACTCGTTACCAATTACTGACTAAATACCAACTTTGTTTTCGATTCAATAATTTGTTTCCAACTCACTTTGAGTGGCAACCAGATCTTTGCATAAAATATGTGTAAATTAATTCATATTAATATGTAATTTGTTTCTTCTTTACAGACCAACGCAAGAATGGCGAACTCCATCCTTACAGTTGATTGATTTAGGCTGTGCTATTGATATGTCTTTGTTCCCTGAAGGAACAACATTCAATGAGGTAAGTAGTTACACACGCGTGCACCTGCAGATTTATTTTTCTAAATTATATTGCAGTAGTTCTGTGTTGCCATGTATGGTCCATTTATTCATAATTGTCCTATTATGTAAAACAATCTTCACAGTACAGTACTTTTTGTTGAATTTTGTTGAAAAATCACATATTAGTTCAAACCTAAACATTCTAAAGTAAAACATTTATTAACCACAAAAATAATTTCCTAAAAAGTCTATTTTAATTTATATTGTTGTAAAATCATAAAAAGACATGGTATGATTGTTTACATAATAGGACAATTATGAATAAATGGACTTTAGCAGCGCCCTCATAGTATGGTCCAAAACGAGTGCATTTTCGGGTGGGTTACTTAACTTTCTTTGCCTTTTTAATCATATATCAGTTTTACTATTTTTGTTGTATGTGATCTTAAAATATTTCATATTTTACAGTTGATTGCGACTGAAGGATTCACATGTACTGAAATGCGGGAAGGAAAGCCATGGACATACCAGACTGATTTGTACTGCTTAGCTGGTACAATACACGTTATACTAATGGGTAGCTACATGAAAGTGGCCAATCGTTTAGGCCAGTGGAACATAGATAAGAAATTGCCGAGGTAAGCTGGTCGTTAGATTACGTTATTTATATTTATTTTAAACTTTATTGCACAAAATTACAAAAAATATGTATGAATGGTGGACATAACTCCATATGGCAGTAATACTGAGCTCCCCACATACATCTAAACTAAGGGACTCCTATAGAACGAGCACCGAATTTCATTGCTTTATATACTTTTTTCATGAAAAATCCAGCAAACTTTTGCAATATATAGGATTAGCGCAGTAAATAGAGCGAACCTTCCCTAGGGGTTAATTACGTGCGGTCCAGTAACTCAATTTTTTTTATATTATTGTTTAAGATGGTTGCAGGGCTTGAAACCGGTTAATAAAAAACCTAAAAAATAAGCGTTTTGACCTGGTTACGCAGTAACGCTCGGGCCATTACGATCGGAGTGAAAACCCTTTTGAATCGGTCTCGCGAGCGGAAATTACCTGGTTAATCCCGCGCGGGCGAGTGACAAAGACGGGTATATCGCTCAGCGTTTTATCTCACTTACGCATTTGCAAAGTTTCAACGTGTAGTTTAGTTAGATTTATATCGAGCGAGAGTGAGAAATAATCATAGTTAGAGCGAGATAGAACACGATCGTCGAAAAGAGCGAAATGTTTTTGGGTCTTTCCGGTATTTTGAACAGGAACTGAAATGATATCGCGCTTTGAACATCTCTCTCTCTCTCAGCCGAAAGACGTCCACTGCTGGACGCTGCTTTGAACATAACCAGAAATAATATATGGTTTTGCTCAACCGTAACTGATTTAAAACGCTCTTTTTTAAAATGTATGGCGCATCGAGTGAGCTGGTTTAGAATTTTAACCAGGTTAGCAAGCCCGATGGTTGTAAGTATTTAAAATAAATATGGCACAATTGAATAGCTTTTGCAATCGCCGCCAAATTAGAAAAAAAAAAAAATCACCACTTTGTTCGGTTTTTCGCTTATATTCTCTTTTAAGTGCATTTTCGCTAGAAAAGTGTTCTACACAATGTTGTAGAAAATTAAATTTGCCGTTATTTACATTTTATAGTTTGTTTCTAGGACTGTCAGTTTCCGAGAAAAAAAAAAATCCTTTGCCTTAAAAAATCTCATTTTTCAAACATTCGTCAATCTTTTTTAATTTAGAACGATGTAATCCAGTCATGACCTATTCTAGGAGAAAAAGTAGCAGAACAAACATCGTAGGGAATTTAATTACCTGCCAACGCAATTGCATATCTTCTCTCTCTTCTTAATCTTTATTGCTGATGAAGCAAATATTATCTAATATCTGAACTTGATAATGTCCACAGACACTTTTACAGTGTCCCAATCAGGTACCGGTTACTCACATGCAATGAATCACACTATAAATGGGAAAGTTTGGATGTGATATTTGTTGCTTAATCACACAAAATCTACTAGACGGATTTCGATTAAATTTGGTATACTAGTAGAAAAATACCAGAAATAGTACATAGGTTACTCTATATCCTGAAATTCCCACGGGTGCGAAGACCCGAGGCGCAGTTAGCAGAAAATAAAATATTATAACAAAAAAAGCAATATTCCGTAGTTTGAATATTGAGTTTTACTCCCCATTCTGCAGGGTTGGTTAAGAAAATTGCAAATACGTTTTGTAGGTAATTAAATTCCCTACAAATTTTATTCCAATACTTATTGTCCTAAAATATGCCATAACTAGATTACAGCGTTCTGAAGTGAAAAGTTTGACAAATTTCAGAAAAAGAAGATTTTTTAATTTTTTTCTATGAGCACACATCTCGGTAACTATCAGTCCTAGATAAAAAATGTAAAATGTAAATAATAGGAAATTTAATTGTATACAAGATTTTGTAGAACACTTTCCTAGCAAAAATGCATCTAAACGAAAATATGAGCCTAAATCTGAAGAAAGTTTTTTTTTTTAGTTTTTTTAAGATTACTACGGACGCTGAAACTTGGCAATTGTGCCCTTTTTATTTTGAATACTCACAATAACAACAACAACACAACAATTCAAAAAATTCACAATTACTGGACCGTTTGTAATTTGATTCTCGTCTATTTACTGCGCTAGATATAGGTATTCTGATTTTAATTCTCTTTATTTTTTTAGGTACATGAAAGTAGGCTTATGGGATAAGGTATTCACGACGCTTCTGAATGTACCGGATTGCAACAACTTACCTGATCTGATGGATCTCAAGCAAGAGGTAGACAGCGTTCTGAACGACATCGACAATCTCGGCTCTCAGCTCCGCAACTTTGCTAATGTGCTTAAATCTAGGTAAAGTGTGAATGTCTTTGTATTTATTGCATTTAGAAACTATGGCGATTGTAAAAACAGATATCTAAAAATGTATTATTAAAATATAGATACGAAATTATGTCTTCTCCCAAACAAATCTATCGCCAGGTCGACAGTTATTGCTGCAACTAATAAAAGCAATATGTTTAAGATATCAACTACTTAGTTAACGTAATAATGCCTTGTTGTGTTTAGTTAAAAATGTGATATTGTGATTTTTAGTTCATTTTGTTAGTATATTAATGATAAAAACTTCGCTTAGATATTAACTTGTTAGCATAAAATGATGTTAAAAGGTTATTTAGGTTCATTTATTTTTGTACAACCTAATAAGACTTGCACATTTCACATTTCTTGTTTGAAACTGTAATGAGAAATAATAAATAACTACCTGGTTGAATTTGATTTTTAATTTGATGGTAACACCATTCTGCATCCGTTAAAAATAATAGGTACCCAGTAAAGCAAAGTTGGAAAATGATACCCAGAAAATCAAACATGCAAAGTTGATGCACAATTTTTTATTGATGTGAATCATAGAGCAACAAGGAGGAAGTCTTTGTTGCTCGAGGATGTAAATACAACTATTGGAGCGCGGTTTGGCAACAAAATTACTCTAATGCCGTGACAGAAAATACTCTCTGTATTACCACAATGCTCAGATGTTTTCACAGCTACCGGGTGTCCCGTGAAAGCCAATTTAAATATATCTCTTGGCACGGCTTGGCAGTAAAATCGATTCGAATTCCGTGACGAAACTTGCTGTGATCATCGTGCCATCAATGCTCACATTTCAGAATAAAGGGGTTTTCTGAGGCTCAGATGTTTTTACACATCTGCCAGGCCCATAATTTTTTGATGTAAGTATATCTATTGACGTGGCTTAGCAGTAAGATCGAAAGGCCGTGACGAAGTTGGCCTATATTAGATTATCGTGCCATCGATGCTCAGATGTTTGACAATAAAGATATTTTGATGCCCAGATTCCGTCGGGCTCTTCGGGCAACAAGGACTTCCGTACGCGGATTAGGAAGTGGGATCATGCTGTATCCATGGATACAGCACGCGGATAGGATTCCATGTTACTCTATGATAGTATTATATAGTTGTCTCTGGTATTCTAACGTAAGTACATTAGTAGAAGCCTCAGATCAAATGAGGCAGAAGCAGATATTAAATGATTGATGAATAGTAGAGAAGTTCTTTGTTGGAGATTAAAAGAAAATAAAGCACTTTGCCCGAACTTGAAAAGGGCTTGTGGCATACTGAAAAAGCAAATAGGAGAAAATAATAACAACACAATTTCATGTACATACTTAATAATTCTTATTTATTTAAAAGAATTATTCTTCTCAAGTCTTTGCTTTTTCCGTTCCTGATATTCTTGAACATTATCAAACTTGCGCTTATATAAAACTTTGATTGATTCAAAGTTATCTTTTGATTCTTCTATTTTATCATTCAACTCAACTAAGTCTATTTGGTTTACAAATTTTATGTCAAACTTATCTTGATTTGGTAAAATATCAAAGATTTTGACTTCACTATTTAAATCATTGTATACAAAAAAAGACAATTTGTAAAATTGAATTGCAGCAGGCACATTTTCCAGGGTCAACTTTTGAACCAGCGAGTGTGTTATTTGATTGCAGATGGTTTGTAAATGGTACAAAAGCACAGCATTATAACCGTGTATGTAAACTGCACACGAACTGCTGATTTCATTGACCTGTGTCACGGTATAATGGACTATTGGTAGAGCATTCACTTCTATTCCATCTTCATCCATTAGTTTGCAAAACTTAATTTTAAGATCCTCATTTTCTATGTCATGAAATGTGTCAATACTATAAATAAGATTGCCTTTGATGTAATCCCAACAGCAGATTGTGCCATCTCCAGAGGTGCTTGTTAATATATTTGAGTCATGAGGCAAAATTTCTATGTGATTTACAAATTCCTTATGTCCCAAGCAAAATGTTTGAATATTGTAAGTATTTGGATAGCATGATACTCTTATTTTTTCATCTCTGTCACATGTGATTATGTGTTGTCCATTTTCTGTTTGTAACACATCGAGAAGTAAACTTAGATGTCCTAATAGTTTAGTTCCATTGTCTTCTTCTTTAATATTATAAATAAGTACATCACCGCTTTTATCAGCGACCACTATTTGTTCATGATTGGCTGTAAATCTAATTTTGCTAGCACTTCTTGGAAGTTGAAATGTTTTATGAACTTCATCATTCGTCACTGGTAGAGGGTAAACCAGAAGTTGCTTTGAAGCTGATGTGATAAAAGCTAGATGTTTCGAGTTATTCGATAAAGTTACATCATTAATATAATCGTTTTCAAAACTTTGAATTTTAGGCGCTTGTATGTATTTATGAGTACAATAATCAAAGACATCAACAACAAGACCTTTTGCCACGACAACTAAGTTTTTACTTACGGCTACACAACTCATTATTGTAAACACTAATTAATGGATTAAAAATATTTTTACCGTTCTTCTTCCTCTTTTTACTTTATAGTAAAGTTGTTTTGCATTGTTTTCGTGGTTCGGTTTGAGGTTAGAATTAGAAAACTCATTCGGCATCAACCAAATCAACTCACAAGTGTGACAGTGACAGTCCAGTCCAATAATGACAATGACACACACGCACGCACACACAACCATGGAAGTAGTAAGTGTACAAAGGTACTTATTACTTCCATGCACACAACTCACACAAGTTAGTAATGGGATGGCATTAGCATGGAAGTAATAAGTACTTCGTAAGTACTTATTACTTCTGTTCTCTATTTTTATTTTTGGGAAGGGCACCGTCTCCCGTTTTCGAGAATATTCCCGAGAAGTTTTTAAGGACGTTTCCGCTTTTTCTTTGAAAATTTCGAGAACGGCACATACATCACTAATGGTCGCGGATTAATTTCTTATAAATATACTTGTAAGAAACTATTATTACGAAATCTTGTTATTTTAACAACTCGAGTCTTAATTTTATATGTACTGTTATGGAACCTGCCTCCACAGTATGTGCACAAAATGGCAGTCGGAGATGTGGGGAGGGGGGCACGTGCCCCCGTGCTCCCACCCTTTAAATCCGCTACTTTTTTCAATAATGTTGCAATATAAAACGCATAAGTGCTGCCTCTAATTCAGGGTTTTTATATTTCTAGTCGGGCTATAACATGTGTTGATCATGAAAGTAATAAGTACTTTACAAAGTACAAACAACAAGTTACAAGTTTGGTGTTGATCACATTTAGCGATATTAAATGCATGGAAGTAATAAGTACTTTGTACAACAAAGTACTTCCATTATTTTAGCTTATTACCTATTTTTTGACATTGTCATAGTTTCACATTAGTTCCTTATTTTCGCTTGCCCGGGAGTGGGCGCACACATGTCAAACATTTCATGTTCGGAAAGTTTAACGGACGTGACGTGCCACAGTCGATTGCACGAAAAGCGTGCATTCGGGACTTTGAATTTAACATTTCAGATCGGAAAAAAACTGACGTAGCGGCCGGCCTTGTGTGGGGTGTCATTGTGACAACTGACGTTGGTTTTGACTTTGAGTTTTGAAAATGAAATGACAAAACAACACGACGACTCGACATGCCATGCCTGCCATCTGCCATTGCCAAATCAAAAAAGTGAATCTGAGAAATCAACACAACAAGTGATTTACTTTTCAGATACTTCCAAGTAAAATTTATACTTAATTAGATAAAAATGATAAGCTCCTGGAATCCAGAGAAAAAGCATAGTGATGTTGAAAGGTTGTTTATTTCACTATAGTTCTTATTTGTTCTGGCATACTGCTCTGACTATAAAAGTGTTATTTTGCTATATTTCAGATGGATTTGCATATATCCTGCTTACCTAAACAGTAAGAAAACGTTAGGTGAAGGTCGAAAATTGGCAAAAGAATATTGTGTTGAAAACCCTACCCACCAGGAAATAAGAGATGTTCTTTTGGCTACAGGCCTGCATGTTGGAGTTGAAAATAAACTGTATCCACGAGAAAGAAGCAAGGTAATTTCTTGAAGAAATTTAGTGCTGCTTCTTAAGTCAATGATAACCCTGAAATGAAATGAAAGCTCTGTGTGTAAGCTTTATGTCTGCGCATAAAGCTTCCACACAGAGCTTTCATTTAATTAAAGTGTTACATTACATTTTGAATTACTTTTTACTTTTAATAATTAGTTACCTACCTATTAGTGATAATTGATTCACAGTAGAATGAGTGTGAAGTATTGTGAAGTTGTACAACTACTTATATTTTTTAATTAATACATTTTCAGGAAATGTTATTCCGAGGCAGAATCAGAGTACAGCTAAAGAATGATGATGGCACTCCAGTAAAAGAAGAGTTTCCTACAAGAGAATCTGTTATGAAATACCTCGGCGATACCATTCCCAAGCTGAAAACTCGTCAAAACAGGTGATTGATTTTTCACTGTCTTTTTCATAAAAAAATTAAGTAAGAATTTGGTCTTCCTTCAACAAACTAATATACCATAGAAAAATAACTCCCATACAATGATCGCTTTTAACTCGGTACCTTTACGCAAACAGATGAACTGCAATAATTATATGAACACACACATTCTCATCGACCATACTTCAACGCTGTTGGTCGTCTGTGTCGGCCGATTTGACGAATCAGGTGATAACCTCGCACACACTCTGCGGCGATAATGGCGGCGATGTTAGAGGAACGAGGAATGGATGGTTTTATGTAACATTAGTCTAAAATAAGTAAACATGTACTATTTGATAACGTATTTATTTATATTATTCTCTAAAATATTTGTATTTGTAATACTTATTTTGAAGACCTTAGCAAACTTGTAAAGTGCATGTTAGTAATACAAATTATAGTGAATAAATAAATATGAAATATTACAATGAAAATAAATACAGTTTCTTAATACTGGTAGGAACAAAAATAGAGTCAGGTTTTTCATAATCTAAAAGACATATCTCAAAAAAGTACAAATTTCAAATATTGAATGCGTTCTTATATATTTTTTAAGTAACAATAGGGTCTTGGATAACCTGTTTTTTTTTCATTTCAAAATCTTCTCATCCTAGCGTATTTCCTGTTCCGTCCTCAGTGGCAATGCTCGAGCCCGGGGTCCGCTACCATATCTTGGCGGTTTGACAATGTTACTGGTTTTTACACAGAGCGACTGTCGTCTGACCCCGCAACCCAAAGAGTAGACCAGAAACAATCCTAGGAGAGGTTTTAACGATATTAAGGCAGTGTTAATTAAGCTTGTATTCTCTAAGTCGCCTTGTACGACATCCACGAGAGGATTTAGAGTGATCTCGACTTACGTCGGTTTAAAAAAATACGCATAAGCAATCGTGAATATGTGATAATTTTGTATGAGTTTTTAAAAACAGTTATTATATAATATAATGATCTATTTAATGCATAATAACAATAATTAAAGTAAAAAAAAAACAATTATTTTTTCTAGTACACTATGTAAAGTTACGCTTTACTTTACTTTATTTAAATCTTGGATACATATTGCATAACATTTTCCCCTAGTATTCAAAATGTTTTAAATAAAATATTAATATACTTACTTATGAAAGGTAATTCCGCTGTTCGTCATATCTGTGTGACTTCTACACCACTTTAAGACACAAGATGGCATATTTTTGCTAATTAAACTTGCGAAATTACTCGATGATACGTACAATTGACACTTATGCGTTAGGTACAAGTACAACCGTTGAACTCGCTGCGCCACGGCGAACTGAGGCGAAGTGAGGTGGCTATTTTACGCCCCGCCCACCAAGGTTGCTATTGCGTGGAACCATTTTTTGGCGTTGTTAGAGTTCTATGGTATATTAGTTCGTTGTCTTCCTTGCTTTAATAAATAAGCATGTTATTAAGAAAGTGTTCCATACAACTCCTTTAAAATATGCTTTTTCTTTTTTTTGCATGAAAAACTTCAGTTTCTGAGAAAATGGTACCATGTTTTTAAACAAAAAAAAATGATTAATTCTCCTATTTTCCAGGCCAGCTGACCAACAGCCTCAAGCTACTCAGGCTAGTACCAAAAGTAAGGGCAAAAAAGGACGTAGATAATCATATATTTTATCAAAACATATTTTGTTCTATTATTATTTAAAAATATTTTCTAAAAAATAAACAAAATTTATATCAAAAGGTTTTATTCTCACTTCACTATTACACTCACACTATTACTTATACTAATTATAAGTTTAAAAAAACTAAAAGAGATCATAGCTTAGACATACCTACTAAAATAGTAAAAAAAAAAAGAACTAAATAGTATAAAATATATATCAATTCCTTTGTTCTGACTTACATTGTTCTAACATATTTAAATTGTTGGGTATTGTGTTATGTGAATGGATTGTTCAGATAATTTATTTTGGCCATTTATATCTTTTGCAACACTATACCCTCCAAAAATTGTCACCACAGGTAAATTGCCTTTTGGGGCGCTCTGTAAAGCTAAAGTCAAATTAGACAGATCTTTTATAGATATCACTGTGACATTTTCTGTACTAAGGTCTTCAGTTTCTGTGGTAGTTGGGCCACTTCTGTCAGAGATTCGCTGATCATTGGCGCTATCGAGTGCGACATAGTCGTTGCTTTTTTCATGATCTTCTTTGGGTTGTATGGGCTCTGTGTTAGCGCTGATTTGATCTTCGGGTGCATATCCTCGTAGTCCTCTATCATGTTCTGGTAGAGATATTTTACCTCCTGTTTCGTTTCTTCCAACTTCGAATGTAACTTTTCCATTAAATTCTTTGCTGGATCTGTCGTTGCCATCTTTGCTTTTTTCGAACTTGATGACTTCATCGGTTTTATTTCTGGCATCATTTCCATCTCCTCGTCCGAATCCATCGCCACTTGAACTGTTTCGTGCAAAACTGTGGGGAGGTTCTTCATAACTTTCTGTATTGGACCCATCTTCTCCGATTCGGGAATTATATTGACTAGTTCCATTATTCCGGGTGATATTTCTTTTAAGGTCTCCGTGAAATGCGGAGCCGCTTCTCTTACTGTGTCCATTATGGTTTCTCCTACTGCTAATGGGATTTCTTGAAAGTAGTAGGGATAAGTTCTTATTCGATCCGATACTGCGGATGTTAGCCACGGCAGGATCAGGGGCTGTCGCGGCGGCAACCTCGGAATCAGACCAGACCTCAGGGGGGATAGTCTGGGCATTAGCAGTTGTCTTTTTTGGCGATTTAATAAGAAGCGCTGACCGCTTAAGTCCAGGTTTTTGCTGGCAGGTACAGACCATTCCGTTTCTTTCGGTAATAATCTTATTGTGCCTAATTTTTTCTGTCCTAAATTTATTTGCTGTGCCTGCGTCGTTATTGAAGACTTTGTCAAATAGTTTGTTGAGATTTCGAAAAAGAGGAATATGGTTGCTATCGAAGTCCTCATTATGAACGATTTCTCTCTTATTTGATTTGCTTTTACGCTTTTTGCGGAGCTTGTTAAGCAATTCTTGTGGTTTTAATAAACTTTTGATGCTGTTGTCAGATCCCCTGTCCTTGAGTAAAGATTTTTGTTTAATTTTAGGAGAAGCTGTAAGAAACAAAAAGTTTATAAAATACTTCCTTCCCGTATACCATAGTATTTAGTTGATTTGACATTTATTTTTTACTTTTATCGAGTGGTTTTTATAGATGGTGTCAGATATTTTTTAAGTCTCCTATTTTCAACTGTATCGTAGTAACACAACACACAATCAAGAAAGTGACTACACATATCAAGTCTACATGAAGCGAGTTAATAAGGGTCAAGAAACTGCTGGGAATCATGTCATCGTATCAGCCGTCTTATTAGTTTACTACTTACTAATATTTTTTGGGTATAAAGTATTGTTTAGAAAGGCTTATCGAGGCGACAGTCGAGTAAAATTAATATGGTTTGATGGATGAAATCATATTTGGAAGACCTACTTACTTTTTACTTGGATGACTTTTGATTTGAATAACTTTTTGCGAGCGACTTCGTTTGACGTGAAATGGTCTTCAGAGATATCTGAAAAATGAATTGTAAGATCTTGAATCAACAGGTGTAATATATTTTTATAGAGCACACACCAACATAATTTATAAAGCACGTATTTAGACTCATAAAATGAGGGAAAACTAGCACGATTATAAAACCAATTCTTATTATTTTTACACGACTGACCAAAAAAGGAGTGTTATGTTTTCAGGGTTCATGTATGTATGTATGTAAGTATGTATGTAAGTATGTATGTATGTAAGTTTTGTTTATTCCACCATAAGTCCTGAACGGCTTAACAGATTTTGATGTGAGAGGTATTTTTAGATTCTTTGCATTCCTCCGAGTGACATAGGCTATATGACGTCATCATAAAAACAAAATGGCGGATTATATATGCGATAAATAGCAGACCAAAAAAATAAAATTTGATCAGTCTTATCGAGTGGGGTATCAAATTAAAGGGCTTTAAAAGGCGATTTCAAAAATGTATATAACTTATATGTTTATATGTATTTTTTGAGTAAAAACTTGTCAGTCGTGTTTTTTATTTTTAATAATTAGCTTGTGACAAAATGAAGAATCAAAAGTCATTTTCGTATTCATAAAACCTGTCCCTAACTATACTTTAACATAAAACTATTTATCTATAGGAATACCCCGTGCGACATCTACAATTATAAATAAATAAATAAATATATACGGACAAATCACACAATTTGAGCTAACCCCGAAAATAAGTACGAGACTTGTGTTATGTGTTACTAACTCAAGAATACTATTAACAAATACATATATAGATAAACATCCAAGACCCAGGTCAATCTGAAAAGATCATTTTCCATCTTGACCTGACCGGGGATCGAACCCGGGACCCCCGGGTTCAGAGGCAAGGTCGTCGGATTATTTTATACTTGTATTTCAAAAAGTATCCATTTAAAGTCCTCCTTATTAAGAAATATAAAAAGGTACCTACCTTTTATTTTCTCGGGCGTAGGATCCGAGGCGTGCCTTTTCTGATTTTCTATAGCAATTAATTCATTTAATGATACCGTTTTTCCACCTGCAGGTATAATAAATTTTCATTAAGTACCTACATACTCTATTTTTATCTATTATTGAAATCTTTTTATGTGTATTTGTACATATTATTGATGTATATTTGTACATATTATTGTTAGGTGACAATCTGCGAGTTAGTTTAGATAACTTTTTTTAGGTGACTCGAAAAATCTAATTGAATAAAATACCTATAAATTATTTTGTTCCCAATTTTAAAACTAGGACTCACCTTTTGCTTTGGATTTTGAAGTAAGCTCTGAAACCTGTGTTTTCTCTTTTTCTGCAGCGATTATTGCGTTCAGGGATACCGGTTTACCGAATAAACCTGTGAGAATAAAAAATACTTTATTTATGTATATATTTAATCTCAACTAATTTAAAACGGATCGGAATTAAACTCTAATTAAACTAAGGGAGACTCTGGCAATAATGAACAAACAATTAAATTTAATAATATTATAGTATTTACTAGATTGTGAATACATGTTATTTTTATCTATAAAAAAAATTCTACGGAACCCTGGTTGTGCAAATATAGCTCGCACTTTACCGGTTTTATTATCTATTAAAATTTGGTCGTAGTTGTCGTATGAAGATGTCCTTCGACAATGTTCTATAGTCGTAGACCTTCTACGACGTAGTCCGTCTACGGCGTAGCATCTCTACGATATAGACCACAACCGCAGAACTACGACGACGTAATATTTCTACGCGCCGCCGCACGGGGTGTAATTTTTTAAAGGACAAAGTAATTTATAGCAAATACAAAATTTGGTTTTATGAGGACATCATTATATATTGCATCTGTTATGTAAATCTATTGTCACTTAAATACTGCCGGTAGAAACCACATAGTGAACCAAGTGGATAGGTACTTAATGCATACATACATACATAGAATCACGTCTTTATCCCTTATGGGGCAGACAGAGCCAAGAGTCGTGAGACTCGAAGGCCACGCTTAGCTAAATAGTGGCTTCTCTGATGGAATGGAGATTCAGGTATAGTGACAGGTTGCTAGCCCATCGCCTATGAGTGGAGGAATCCCCAGTTTAAAGCCCTTTCCCTCGATTGAATTTTACAATCTGCGCGGGAAGAAAAGCAGCTGGCACATTCTATGTTTTTTCTTCGCTCCCAGACCAGCATGGAAGCTTCCATGCTGGTACTTATTGAATTAAAAAATAAATAAATAAATGAAATAAGGTTACTCACAAGGGATAATGAGGGCACAATTAAACACTATGTAGCAATGCCATCTGCGAATTCTCATTTTCTGGCATGGTACTTCCGTGGACACTCACTCAGCGGCAATCACGCAAATCGCAGTAGCCGTTTTGATTCATATTTATAACGATTGTGAGTGCTGAATCGACGGTTTCGAGTGGCGCGCGTGCCCATAACACGCTCACGATCACAATCCAATCATGTCAATGACGCATAAATATTGTCTCTGCAAAATATAGACCATCCTTATTATTTCCAAATAATATATACTTATATAGTACTTAGCATTACGGAAGGGAATTTTGGAAATTCTATCTAAGGGGGTGAAATGGATAAAAATGAAATTCACCCTAGGCTAATTTTTAATAAATAGAAATGAGTACTAGTTGCTATAAACACTGTATTAAGAATATAAAGTGTCGATACATATAAATATTCTTTAGGTTTAACTTAACAACGATGACTTTAAGACGACCTTATTTTTTACTACTGTACCTAATAGGTACGTAAAACTACGAAATCAAATGTTATCATTATATTAAAGAGAATAAACTATAACAACGATGAAAGTAACTATGGACAATAATAGTAAAAGTAGGTAGGTACTCGTAACTATATTTTTGTTTTTTTCGTAACAGTAAATATTCTTAGAATAACATAATTTTCATAAAGTTCACGTCAACTTATCAGTCCCTACGAAACGCGAGTTTGCCTTATCACATTTGCCTCCATGTTACTAAGTATCTACTTAGCAAGATTACATTTTCAGGCAAATAATACCGTGAGTGGAATGGACACTTGCAGGTAGTAACATACAATCTTATTATCGGGAAGGTAAACATTGTTGAGTCATAAATAATGTACATGTCCTCTCGTACGGAATTTCATTCTCGAGGCACGTTCGCTTGACGACACTGTTGTACTTTACAATGGCGTCAATTTTACTGCCATTCACAAATCTTATCGTAATAAATCACTAGACATGTTTTCTAAATTGCTGAGTAGAAAAAGTAACACAATTCATAAGTATTTAGCAAGAACGTGTCTCCTGTCCACTATTTTATAACTATATAGATACTCTAGAATCTGCCCTGTAGCGAAAACAGAGCGAAGATGTTGTACAAGGCGATTGAGGGAAAATACCAAAGTAGATAGTCGAATACAGAGCCTCCCGTAGATAAATATGTACCACCTTTCTTCTTTTCCTATTAACATAGGGGTTACAGCACAAATGTAAAAATTATCTTAGTTCATTAAAAGGCTTGTTATGTCATTCGAAAACACTACAAACATATCTCCTCACTATTTACAAAGTAACATTTGGCGCGGGCAATAAATTATCACATAAAATTGGAGATAATAGCACTTTTATTTCAAATGTTTCGATAAATAATAAAATAAAGGCAGTAAAACAAAGGAGTAGCTCCAGGGGCGGGCATCGTTAAAATATTACGAGCGGCCAATATCGGAGGACGAAATCTTTAATCGTAGATTTACGTGGAAGTAGAGTGGGCCCGGCAGCCGGCACAAATAGTCAGATAAGCCTGACGACTTATTGCAAGTAAATCATATGCCATAAAACCAATGGAGCTCACGTCGAACGGCTATTTGAGGCTAGAGTGCCTCTTTTATTATATTGCCTTATTACCTTTTTCGGTGAGCCAATTTTCCGCTTTTAATTTTCGCTGTAACTTTTATTTTTATGGTGCAATTAATATTTCAAGTTGTTTTTTTTTCTGTAGAAGATTAATCTGTCAATTTGGCTATGACCTAGCTTGCAGGTAGAGCTTGAGGTAATCTGTTTTCCTCATCTCACGATCGATTGCGCTGGCTTTCCGCAAAACATTTATGGCCCTGTTTTGATCGTCAGGAAACAAAAGCCGATAGGCTAGGCTATCCTAGGCATAGAGTTAGGTACCTATATTCTGTATCCTAGGCTTATTGTGATAAGCCTAGAAGAAAAATAGTTTGAAAACTATCCAACTGCAATTTTATAAATAGCAGTTCCCTTGCCATAAGCAAATACTATATAACTCTAGCGTATTTGCTATAAGTCATTATATATTGTTACATAAAACAAAAGATAACAATGCCATGGCAAAAGCATCGAGCCGAAGATAAATATCTGTGAAAAGAGAATTGAACTCACGACCAATTACCCATTAGTATATACTGGCTTAATTTACCGTGAATTTATTTTAGTCTTGTAACAACTAAGTTTTCATTTTATTTTCCGGCTGATAAAGCGCCGGTTTTATTTGTACGCAAATCCGAAGGCCGGGCACGGTCGAACGCCGGTGGTCGACTTCCCCGATTTACGATCGACCATAGCACAGAGTTAGTATCGCTGTCGTCACGCTTCGTATACCGTCGATTTATATTTTTGCCGATACACCACTACACCACCGATGCGAGTCCGAATTTATCGATACACACTCCACTACCCATTTTTAAATTAGTTTTTCAATCAACTTTGTTTCAATAACGAGTATACTTATCAGTCCTATTTAAAATAGTGCTTCCATGCATGCATAAAGAACATAGAATAGAAGAAAAAACATAGAATGTGCCAGCTGCTTTTCTTCCCGCGCAAATTGAAAGTCAATATAGAGCATAGACATAGGAAAAAAAAAATCAATAAAATTTAAAAATAATTTGCTAGCTCTATGATATAGAGGCAGTGTTATCAACTCATCAACTGGGGATTCTTCTAATAAGCGAAGGGCTAGGAACCTGAAACTATTTCTTAATCTCAATTCCTGCAATAACCCCACTATCCAACTAAAAGTGGGCTTTGAAATCTCACCACTCTTGTTTCGGTCTACCCCGTTAGAGATAAAGACGTGATAACTACTGTACATCTAAAAAAAACTAAAACTTGCACCACGTGCAAGAAATCGTGTTGTTTGTTTCAATTTAAATATCCCGAGTCAAAGTGTTTTTTAATTAAATTTTCCGACGTACCTACGCTGTAACAACAAGAGTAGGGATTTCTCAGTTTGTTCCGCCGAGTTATTTTGTTTTTATGTTGCTGAAATGTCCCTACAAAATTGTAGAAAGGAAGCCGAAAGCACCGTTTGAGCGGGTATCGAGTGCAATGTATCTAAAGAGGGCGAAACGCCTCCCAGCCAGTCTTACCACTGTAGCGATAAACGGATTTCGGAGGGACGGCATTATGCCGTCGTAATAGAGTGATACTTCTTTAGGACTATTTGGGAAACTGATGACACTATTTGCTATTCCCATAAAAAGTTATGATATTATATTTGCGGTATCAAAATATTACGAACACATAATGTCTGAGCAGTAGCCTGCCGCCCTTGATATAATTTTTGTTTTTCTTCTACTTTCTACGAACTTAGACAAACAGAAAGTAGAGTGCTTACTACGGGTGAATGACATCAATTCATACTCGGATTATAGCCGCCCTCGCTGCGTTCGGTCTAAACACCTCGTATGCTATTGATGTCATCCGACCTTAGTAAAGCAATCTATATTCAATTTAACGTCCAAATATATATACACCTCAATTTCAATTGGGTCTACAGTAGTTTAAAACACAGATTTTTTTATTTTTACTGTAATTACCATGTAAGAAATTGTTTTATTTCCTTGCTATTCGAAAATAACCTAATCATACATGGTAACAACGTTAGGTTGTACAAACCAAGTAAATTATAAGCGCTTTCCTTACATTCGTACACAATGAATTTGCCTCTATTTGTATTGTAGACATTGTTAACCCTCCTAGTCGGTTTAAAACAAAGCGGGCCGGCAATAGGAGCTGGCATATTGCCTCAGTTCCAACTTTTATGGCCGCTATCTCAGAGTTTATGCCTTATAAAATCTACCGCGGCCGCGCAGACTGCCTGCCGGATAAAAAATAGAAGGCTGAATAGATATCGCAATTGGTAAGTAATGCCCTTAAAGTACTCATCCAACGTAATGCCAAAGTATTTGGTAATGCTGCTCTATGGATATAGTATTAGTCTATGACAATTTTCTATAATCTTCCTCGATAAAAAACTCAATCCTAAAAATTTTTTGCTACTTTTATGGTTTTTTTTAAATTCTGAAGTTTATTTATAAAATACAAGCTAATTTAAAAAAATTAAAAACGAAATACTAAGGAATACTAAAATAAAAAATAATTAAAAGTTGTAAAGCCCCTCAAGAGCGTAGCCCCGCGGCAACGTGCTCAAAAGGCTGGCTGCATTGCCAAACTGTATGGCAATACTTAGCCTTTGGCCAAAGAAGCTGCCAGCCCTTTGGTCACGGGATACCTCGACCTACCTGTTTTACTAGCTGCGTCCCAGGGCTCCTGTCCCGTGCGAATTTCGGAATAAAAAGCTCCCTGTGTTATTTCAGGTTTATTTATTTATTTAACCTTTATTGTACAAACACAATGTATGGCACAATATGTGGACTTCATGTGGACCTTTGGGGTAAACAAAGAACTTAAGTGGGTCTAATAAAGGAATTGTTGGAAACGAGACGGGGAGACAAAAATAAGAGTAACATAAAATATATAATAATAAAAAAAATGTACATAGTAATACATAATATATAGGTTTTATTCTTGTGTAGGTACCAAATTTCATCAAAAAGTCAAGTTGATTTTGACAAACGTCCAAACATTCGCATTTATATTACTATATTATATTACTAGAATATTTATTGAATTAGTGCAGTAAATTAATTCCAATAATGCATTCGTGTATTTGGCTGTTGTAATTTACACATGCAATATTATTTGCAATTAGGTTTTAATTGCAATATCAGAGGCATATTTTGTAACGTGATGCGATGTAGGTAACAGATAATACAGCAAAATACCGTGACACACTATATCACGAACAAGTTGTATTTACTTCGTATTGAAAGTAGCACAAACCTTTCGCTACATTTCATCCATTTTATGGACTCTCAAGGCTAGGAAGATTTCTTTCGGACAAATACGGTAAGCCGTTTTATTTGTAGGCAAATGCTGGGGCTCGTAATGTGACGGGGATCGTAATGTGGCGGAGCTGATGCGGCCGACCTGTCCGGAGCCCGATGACTTTCATTTCCTTCACGTTCTGAAGATAGCTCGCTGCTTCCCGTCGTAAAGTATCCACTGCGCCAGATTTTGTTACTACGAGTAGTTCTTTACTATGTACCTATTTTGCTATTTTGGGATACATGAGTTGTGTATGCAAGAACATTATTACGAGTATGTTACCCCTAACCTCAAATAGCTTAGTAGTTTTTTTATGATGTTTACGAGTACATAATCTCTCGATGTGTTTTCATAATTTAATTATATTACCTACGTAATCTAACTTGCATTTTTCCCAATTTATTAATTTACTTTTTCGGATACTGTGTTTATTGGAAGTCACCATTGAGTTTTTCAGCTTGAAAGTCTAGCGAACAAGCTAATTACTAAAAATTAAAATCACCACTGGCATCTCACATAGCCGATGTTATTCGTAGGAATGCATGGAATCTAAAAATACTTTTCTCATCATAATTTCTGATAATGTTAAGCCGTTCAGGACTTATGATGGAATAAAGAAACTTACATATGTATGTACATGAACCCTGAAAACATAACACTCCATATCAAGATGATACCAAACCAATTAAAATCTGGTATCCGACCATGAAGCTAAATGGCAGCCATAAATGAGCTGACTCGACGAACCTTCCACAAATAACAAACAAAACAGATTAGTAGCATGTAGGTACGCAAAAGTTAATAGCAATAACAATTTATTAAGTGTCTTATATATATGAGACACTTAATAAATTGTTCTTCTGTACTCCGAAGTATGTATTACATCCATATATTAGACACATATTATATAATATGTGTCACATAAAAAATTTGGCTAAATGGCAGCCATATATGAGTTGATTCTGCGAACTTTCCATAAATGACAAACACAATAGATTATTTCTTTATTTATTTAACCTTTATTGAACAAAAATACAAAGTACAATAGGAGGGCTTAATGCTAAAGAATTATCTACCAGCCAACCTTATAGATTAGAAGAATTCATGTAAAACTTCACAGCAAAAATAATTTGCTAAGTAGTACCTATATAAACTTATAATTAATGACTAATATATGGGTGAATGTGACATATCCTTCGGAGTATAGTATTTCGATGGCTTAATCACAATGTCAAAGGCATTCGACAGGCTTTGCATATTGTAGCAATATTACTGTGGCTCAGTTGCAATGGTCTTTGATTTCCAAATTACCCACTTGATCATGATTACAAATCACGTTCTGCAAAACAAGAACGTGACCAATGATATGACTAATGGGAATTAAAGAAAAAAGATGTCTGCATGTTTCACTCCTCAACGTGATTGATTACTTAAAATGTTTAGTTAAAAATGTACAGAACTCCCAATACGCGGGTCCGACTCGCACTTAGCCGGTTATTTAAATTACCAAATAAGTCTTATTTGAACATGACACACAGGTGACTTTTGAGCCAATTTTCTATATTGTCGGCCCAGAGAAAATGAAACGTTGAATGAATCCAATCTAGAAGTGTCTAAGGTTTTGATGAGTTTCAGTACCTTTGGTGTGATACCCTTTGATTACTTCTAAAGGAATGCCTTCTTTTATCTTTATCTATACATATAATAAAACAGTAAAAATATTTTGTCTGTACATTTAGTATTTTTGACTGAAATGGATAGAGGGACACATAAAAAAAATAATAGAAAGCAAAAAAATTTTTTTGGAATTTCTTGTCTGTCTGTCTGTCTGTCTGTCTGTCTGTCTGTCTGTCTGTCTGTCTGTATGTATGTACGCGTTTCACGCAAAAACTACTGGACGGATTTGAATGAAACTTTTTTTGTTGTATAGCTATTAAGTCTGGGTAACATAAAGGCTATAATTGATTTTGAAAACTGGAACACCTTATGAAGAACCATAACAGAACAGCTAAACTATAAGAAATATGGAAATGGGCCTTAACAAAAGTCGTTCAACCTGATGAGCATTTTCTGCTGACGTATAAAAATTGAAGATCTGGAACATCTGATGAAGAACTGCAAGAGACCAGCTACACTATAACATATATGGAAATGGCGCCTTAGTAAAAGTCGTTCAACCTGATGAGCATTTTCTGCTGACGTATAAAAATTGAAGATATGGAACATCTGATGAAAAGCTTCAAGAGATCAGCTACACTAAAACATGTATGGAAATGGCGCCTTAGCAAAACTTGATTAATCTGATGAACATTTTCTGTAGACGTTTAAAAAACGAAAATCCGAAACATCTGAAACAGTTTGGAACACAAAAAGAATTTTTATCTAAGCGAAACTCACGCGGGCGAAGCCGCGGGCGACAGCTAGTCCAATATAAATTTTATAGAAACATTCTTCAAAAATCTTTAAAAGGTAAAGTAAAAGTAGATAGGTATTTTAAGAATTTAATTGCCACGTGCGCATGTAGAGCGTGCTGTTAAAAAAGTTGTAGACGCCTTGCATTAAAAAAAAAAATGCAAATATGTGGTTTGTTACTGGCCACTCTGAAAAAAAGAAAATGTAAAACGGAACAGCGTAAAAGGGAGATTGTGGTATTCTTTATTTCGAGATCAACTTTATTAAAATAACTAATAAGAATCAGCGATTATAGGTAAGCATTTAAACATTTCTAATAATTTACAGCCAGTAGAATACCTTATCGTATTTAACTGCGCCACATTGCCCGTTATAATGATTAAAGGCTGACACACACCAAACGGTGTCGCAGACGTGCTGCACTGCGTCTTGGTTTGTATTATTTGAATTTGTACGCGGTGGTTCCCACCGACGGTGTCGCAGATGCATTGCGTTGCGTCTGCGTGCATCAGTCGGCCGGCAGTCCGCGCGATACAAACTGAACATGGCCTCGGTGCGGTCGCGCATAAGCGGGACGGCAACGTCGCTCACTCGCTCGGGCATGTTGACGTTGTATTTCGTAGGATTTTTTAGTCGAAAACACACCGCGGTGATCTATGCGTCTGCGTGCATCTGCGACACCGGCCGTAGCACTCCAGTTGTGAATATTTACAGATTTTAGTTTGGATTTTAGTGACTAGTGATCATGGATTTTGAAATACGCGAAAAGATAATTAATATGGTACAAAGTTACAAATGTTTATATGATCCACAGGACAAAAATTATAAGAACAGTTCATATAAAACTATGTTGTGGGAAAAAATTGTTAGGGAATTAGGAATTGAAGGTAAGTACTAAATAAAGACTATTATGTTGCAAGTTAAGTAATTCACTTGAAATGCTATCTTCTCGTCGTTCGACATCTTGACACAAAATGGCAGCCGCGATCCGAAACGAAAACACGGCGTCGCAGACGCACGCAGACGCAGCGCGCTGCGTCTGCGACACCGTGCGTCTGCGACGCCGTGGAGCCGGTGTGAATTGCTTTTGCCGCAGCCGTGCTGCAGATGAAACGCACGGTGTCGCAGACGCATCCGGTGTGTGGCAGCCTTAAATAGTGCTGTAAATTGCTGTATCTGTGCAGTTCAAAGGACAGCAAAAAAACTAATACTTTAAAATATTAATTGTAAAAAAGGAATTAGGTTTCACGTTTTACACAAACCGAACAAAGACTAGAAACTGCATACAATAGAATTCAGAGGTATTGTGTTTTTCCGAGTATCTTTGTAATCCTATAATTAGCTGGCTGCTTCATAGAAAAATTTATTTTTCATTTATGTATAAACGAAATAGAAATTTTCGGGAAACATAATATTACTAATATTAACCTAGGTAACTAAATAACTTTACTATTAACTTAAGTATGTAATTTAAGTATTCTTTTCATATAGGTATTTAATTTAAATAACTTTACTATTAACTTAAGTATGTAACTTAAGTATTCTTCACATATAGGTATATTACTTAATTTTATAAAATCATCTTTTTTGCAGCTCATTCCGTCCACTGCAAGACGTTTAAAGTATCTATATAATGCATGACACTTTTTTCGGTCTTTTGCGTGCAAACCGTCTCCATAATAGGACTTATAATAACTAATACGTATCTATAATTAAAACTTGTGACTTCTGATGTTCAGGAAATATACGGGTAGATTCCATTCCACTAAGTTTCAATGACTCTGGCTTCACGTTTAAGTTTAAATTCCTCAGAAGATACTTAATTTATTAAGTGGTGTTATTCATTGGCTGGCTGAGGAAGTTAAGTTTTACGATAACTAGATACTATTATAACTTTACATCTATTTCTTGGAATGAAACAGATCCCTTAGCGTATGCCAATTTTATCCAATGACAGAAACTTTACGAAATGTGTTGTAGAACTTTCCTTGGGGTATTCTGTTAAATATAACTGTCTTTGGCCAGTGGAGGTATTCTCTTTGATGTAGTAAGTACTTACCTATTTCTCGGCATCAGTATTTTCTAGAAAAAAGGTCCCTTTACCATAAGGTGTCCTTTTCTACCGAAAAATACTGTAGTAGGTAATAAAAAAAAAGAATTTACATGGTTAGTAGAAAACTAAAAGATACTTAACAAACACACTTTCGCATTCATAATACCTACTTTAATAAATTAAGTACAAATAGATTTAAGTAAACTCCATTTTTTCTTAATTGTCCTATTAAGTAAACAATCTTCACTGTACTTATTGTTGAATTTTGTTGAAAATAAATCAAATATTAGTTCAAACATAAACATTCTAAAGTAAAACATTTATTAACCACGAAAGTAATTTTCTAAAAAGTCTATTTTAATTTATATTATTGTAAAATCTAAAAAGACATGATAAGATTGTTTACATAATAGGACAGTTATAGTACGGGCAGTTATCTAATGCTCCCATACATAACCTTTAAATTTTTCATTAAGCTATGAGCTTCATGTCATATGTTCCTTGAGTGATTCTAAGCATTTTGAGCCCGGGGGGCAAAAATAATCATGCGGCTACTAGCGGCTGGGGACCCACAAAGGTGACCGCCACCCGTCAACTTTTGAAAAAATCTGTTCTTGTCCACGTGGCTACTAGGGCAACTTTGGTATCATTTTCGTATAAACCGAAGACGTAGAATTCATTTTTAATATTAATTATTTACAATTTTATAGTAATTTTATGAGAAAAACGTAAAAATGTGAAAATTTTGGTTGAAGATTTTTGCTTTGAGAGCTTATAATTTTTGTATAGTGACAATAAACATCAAACAAAAAATACTGTAATAAAGCGCATTTCATGCAGATTTTAAAAATATAAACGTTTTAATATCCATCTATACAAAAATATGGAGAAAAAAAATTAACAACCGCAGCGCGTACCCGCTCAGCTAGACTCGCTCTATACGACGCGTCAGCCGCAGCGATTTATCTTACAAAATGGTCTTTGTAGCAGACATGTACTCTGGACTTTTGGAGTATGTTTTGAAACTTCTCAGAGGTGTTCCATGGATCAAATCAAGCATTTTAAGCCCGATAATTCTGTGGTACGACCCATTTGGGCCAATGGAATCCGAGCAGGAAGTATGCACCGTACGCTTCAATAAAAATAAAAAATCCAAACCGATCCAGTTTTAGTATTATATCGTGTTTCGTATCATTTTTATGCAAAAATGATACGAAACACGATATAATACTATCAAGGACCATCATTGCAACATTTCATAGAAAAAAACCATATTTTTGTTAAAAAATAAAAAAACATAAATATCAATTTTCGGTTTAAAGTGCTACAACTTTTTATAATATGGGTAAATCACAATAAAAAAATACAAGTAATAAGAATATTTATTCTAGATTACGAAAATATTAAGTTTGGATAACATTAAGGTAGAATTTCCATTCTAAAAAAAATATTAATGCCCACGCGGCGTCGATGAGTCAATGAGTTCTTCCTAGTAAGTCCTATCGTAAACCGCTCCTTTTATTTATTCCAATTATTGCAATCATAATATTTATATTTTTAAGAACTATTTTACTATAATAGAAATAACAAATGTTGAATAAATTACGAAAATATATTCATGATGACGATATGAAGATAATCAAATAGATTGTTATTCTTTCACGCAAAATTTTCATGAAATTTAGTATACTAATTACACTAATACATATTATAAAGTACATATTATAAGAGGAAAGATTTCGTATTATGACTAGTAGACTCAAAAAGAGTTAGTTAGTAGACTCAAAAACTACTGAGCCAATTCAAAAAAAAATTTCATCGTTGGAAACGTACCTACGTTGTCGCTGAGTAACATAGGCTATTTATGTATCACGGATGAAGCCAGGGTAGACCGCTAGTAGATTACATCTTGAATTAACTGAATACAATACTTTTATCCCTAAATTCTTAAGAAAGTGGTACCATAAGGCACAGCATGCAAAAGTTTGAAATGATATGTGTTAGTCCTTCACACAAAATAAAAAAGACTCCTCTTTATTTTTCCAACTAGTTCTATCGCTTACCAATTGTTGTCAACACTTATTAATACCATCATCAGAAAAAAAAAGTAGATTATATGCATTTTTAGGTTTAACTCTACTCGTGAACTAATTTTCGACGAAATATGATAGGTAGATTTTGTGTAATTGAGTTACAAACATACATCCGTAAAAATATGTATGTTTGTTACTCAATTACACAAAATCTACCGAGCATATTTTGACGAAAATTAATACATAAATATATACATAATTAGTACTAAAAATGCATATAATCTACTTTTTTTCTGAAATTCTAACAGGAGCGAAGCCTCGGAGCGCTTCTAGTATATTATAAATGATAAAGTTCCCACACAAACTTGACATTTTTGTCACTCGATCACACGAAGTCTACTGGACGGATCTCGATGAACTTTAGTACACAAATAGAGAAAGTCTTGAAAAATCACAAAAGATAATTTTATCCCGAAATTCCCAACTGAGCGGAGGCATAGCAAGTTTTCCATACCTATGAAAAATGCTATATTAGCTGCGCCTCGGGGCCCTACTCCCGTAGGAATTTCGGGATAAAAAGTACCCTATGTGCTATTCCCGGTATTTTTCTATCCGTATACCAAATTTCATCAAAATCCGTCCAGTAAATTTTGCGTAGTCGAGTATCAAACATACATCTAAACTTTCACATTTACAATATCTGTGGGATTTGTGCAATTTCGATGAGCACTAGTATTGGACCGAGTGGTCCTAAATACATATATGTATGTATTTAGTCCCATTAAACGGAAAATTTAATGCTCTAAAACTTTTAATAGTACTATGTTTTCGAAATACTGGGTCTTTTTCGAGATATAATAGTAAAACTGCAACAATACCCCTCTTTTTAGGTACCTTTGACACCTTTTTCGTATCTATAATAGTTTGCGAGAAAAAGTGGAAAAACCGGTAAAAGATTTCAGAGTAAAGCGGGGGTAGCGTCAGGGGGAGGGCAGGGGAGGGTAGTGAGCGTTGAACACCACAACCGAAGGTATATGTCACACAAGTTTCAAAACTTTATAAATTAGTTTTTCTGAAAACATAAAATGACCGGACTATACGTAATAAAATAAATCGCCGCCTAGTGCGAATCCAGCTAGACGGGTAGCTACCCGCGCTGCGGTTGTCAGATTTTTTTTTCTCCATATTTTTGTATAGTAGGATATTAAACAGAATATATTTTTAAAATCTGCATGAAATGCGCTTTAATATAGTATTTTTTGTTTGATATTATTTGACAATATACAAAAATTATAAGCTCTCAAAGCAAAAATTATCAACGAAATTTTTCACATTTTTATGTTTTTCTCGTAAAATTACTATAAAATTGTAAATAATAAATATCAGAAATGAATTCTACGTCTTTGGTTTATACGAAAATGATACCAAATTTGCCCTAGTAGCTACCTGGACGAGAACAGATTTTTTCAAAAGTTGACGGGTGGTGGTCACATTTGTGGGCCCCCAGCCCCTGGTAGCCGCATGATTCTTTTTGCCCCCCGGGCTCAAAATGCTTAGAATCGCTCAAGGAACATATGACATGAAGCTCATAGCTTAATGAAAAATTTAAAGGTCAATTACATAACTGCCCGTACTATTATGGATAAATGGACTTATGTAGTTATGCAAAAAAAGTAACCAATTTTAATCAGTAGGTATTTAATTTTGTCTAGTATAGGTATAAATTGTAGGTCTGATTCTACTAACATATGCATACCTAAATTGATTACATACATTTCTGGAGTAGGTATATGATACTTGTATGATACGGTAGGTATGTGAAGCTTCCGCATCGAACCTTATCTGTCGGTTTATGGCACATGCCATCCGTTCGCGGGGTGAAATCGACCGTTCCAACCCAGTTAGAGCTAAAATCGCCAACCTATTTAAATATTCGTGGTGCATTACGTAAAAATACTGCGTGGGAGGGTTAACGGAAACACGTTAAGTGGATAAATGGATTTCACGGCCGTTTCATAATAAATGGACAAAACTCGCAAGTGAGCATCGTGGGTCAAATGGATACAAACATATAAATAAGCAAATAGTTTTTTGTTACGGAATTTATTTGATGTGCTTAAGATTAACTTGAACTTTTGTATAGACGTCATCTATAGAATCTTGTATAGATTATACCTTATCTACCTGAAAGAGAGTACATACTAACGCTGAAAATTGGTAGTGAAGGAAGCCTTAGGCAAAATCTAGCTTATGATATTGGTATGAATCTACTTAAGTTTATAATAAGTTTTTATCGTGAGGAATTATTTATCTATATATTTTTTATCATAGTAAAACATTTCAAGGAACTTTTGTGCTTGAAAGCGCAGTAAAAAGCTTGCTTCCGCCTAAAAATAGACTATTTCTCAGACAGTAAGATATAGTTATTTATGTAATGTTGTATTATTTGGTTAACGAAGTTTCCAAAGTCATAAACTTTATGAATCGTGAAATTAAGTAGATTTTGTCTTTCAACCTAAATATATGCTCGTGTAAGCAAGTAGTTAATATATATGATATAACATTTATAATATGACAATATTAAGTCGTAATTTGTGCTTCGCGTTTATTAACATTAGAATGTTGTGAGTAACTGAAATGTTAAACGATAGTTTAAAATGATATTTTTACTAGCCGCGCCCCGGGGCATCGCTCCTGTGGGAATTTCGGGATTAAAAGTACCCTATGTGCTATTCCCGGTATTTTTCTACCCGTATACCAAATTTCATCGAAATCCGTCCAGTAGATTTTGCGTGATTGAGTAACAAACATCCTCACAAACTCGCATCCAAACTTTCGCATTTATAATATTATAATAGGAAGTAGGATACTATTTTGTTATAAGTCATTATATTCAAAACCGTTGGTCGTCAATAACAGAACATACCAATATCAACCACTCCATATAAAAATGGACAGATAAAGTAGGAAAAATAAAAAGTTTAAAGAAAATGGCGGGAATCAGTTTGACAAACTTTAGAATTCTGAACTAAAATCTCCAAAAATCAAAATTTCGTGCACTTTTCTTTTTTTTAAATATAAATACAGACTGCAATAAATATCGCACAAACATACGTGCAGACATTCGTTTCGCCTTTGAGAATATTGTGTTTTCATAAGTCGTTAATTTACAGTAAATAAAACTTAACGCTTCTTTAAAACATTCCAGCTCTTCACCAATATCACCATTCTATGACTCAGCCATAAAATCCAGACACTTTTTTCACAAACTCATCAAGCGTTGAGGGTAAATATACGTCGAATCTTATTAACTAAATTGGGAATTACGTAACTAAGTTACGAACCTAATTAAGGTTTTATTAACTGCGGAATATATTTTAAAACTCTATTTGAAGTGTATTCTGATTTGTGATTCTGATCGATCAATCTGTCAAATATAAATCAAGATATTTTAAAAAAATACCAATAATAAGTACTTAGTTGTACTAAGTAGGCATATTTTGAAATTTGATACACCATGTCTCAGCCTTCCACACACTAAAATTCATTACGATCATGACAATTATTTTACAATAAACGCGATGAGTTAGCATTGAGTATTACCTAGTTTTTCATTTGCGGATTGGAACATGCTAATCGCCTAGTGAATGAAAATAATAAGTATGTATAAAGATGTGAAAATGATCTCGTATCTCGAGTAGTAATGTAACACCATCTTGAACAGTTCTTCCCTCGTGTTTATTGGCATTCGGGCGCGCCCTGGCTCCAAAGCGTTGGGTGCTTAATATTTCATGTGCGAGTCCGGAATGCGAACGGAACAATTTGCCAATAATCCTATCTCCAGGCAATAACTGAGGTGGCGCCCACCAGAAATGGGTGTTATTGCCCATGAATGATTTCTGCGCAACTCATAAGACCGAGTTCAATTCTCTTTGTATTGAAATTGCCTATTCTGTTTCTTATTCGCCACGAAAGTTTAGCCGCTGTTTATTTTCATTTACGGCAAATTGGCTGCGTGCGACACGATTTACGGGCTTTTTGTTTGTGGTTCTATTACATATGTATATGTGTTACCGTAAGTTATTTATCCCATGTATTGCATTTATATTTACTCACTAGCTTTGGCTAGTGGCTTACATAGTCTATTTCTAGATGAAATAAGTATCGAAACTTCCGATATGGTATTTAACACTTTGACGGAGACTATAGAGACACAAAAGTAGTTTTATTATTATAACTGCTACAGCCGTCTAATGTCCATCAAAGTGTTATTATACTAAAAATGTTATTTTTTTCTTCCCATAAGATAGATTCAAAAGTTATATATTGACAGCTTTTATCGTGTCCAGTATAAGGTTTCCTAACAGGTGGTAAGTTCATCTCACGAGAAAGCAAAGAAGCAATCGGCAGCCACAGGTAATTCATCTCAAAAGCCACCACCTAGGAGGCAAAGGCATTGTTTATTATCATAAATTCTAACGTGCCTAGATGCGTTTGCAGGTGATTTTTGGTTCTCAATTGCAGTCAGGTTAATAAATCAATTTGTCGAGCACAAACGGGCTCAGTGAGGTCCTGCCGAGGACAATATGCTCGCCCCATTGTGCCAGCAAATTCAATTTATATTCAGATCCACACTGGAATAGAATTGAAACTTAGATTGCGGGTAGATTGGTGCGAGATTTATAAAGCAAATTGTGGGATGACTGTTTCAATGTACCAGTTATTTGGAGTCCTTAAACGATTATGCTAAAAAGCTGAATTTACTTGTTGACGAAAAATGGTCTACTATGTACTTTTAATTTATTTTTATAAAATGGTATTGTTATTTAGGCGTATGTGTAGAGAAGATTTGGTTATTGATTGCCCAGTGTCGTTTAACGCATTTGGTGTTGAAGACCCAAAGGATGGGTATTTGTGGTAACATAGAGTGTAAGTTTAATCTAAGTAAGTTTCATACTTACTGTAACTACCACCAATTTTCCACGAGGCTTTTTGTACAACATGTTCAATTTTAAAATATATGATAAAAACCGTAAAATGGAGTACGTTGAGCTAGTGTAATGTTGACCTATTGAAAGTTACTAACTAAATAAACTTATTTCAACTCGGGTCCTTGGGGCTTGTTCTTTAAACTAGTTTAGTTAACAAAGCTTGAGATTGGGTTCGTGTGAAATGACTGGAATGGGTCATTGCTGGTTTTTTTGAAAGGGCTGTAATGTTATTTGTAGAGTGGACGTTGGATAAATTAGGGAGGACAGCGAATGTTATAGGAAGTCGACGCGAACGAGGGTAGATGGTAGCTCGTTCATAAGTGGCCACTAAACTTTATTGTACTGTTTACGACCAGAGAAACTACTTTAGTCGACGTTTTCGACGCGCGTGTGTAGGTAGGTACTTGTTTGACTTGGCACTGTTTCACGGAAATACGATCAGCGAAATAGTTGTCTAGGATACGTACAAGTTTAAACTCTACTTTGCATGTTTGTTGGGAATATAATTCGGTAACTTTGTATAAAGTCTTAAAATATTTTTTCAGAGCTAGCTTCTGTCACAGAATTAATATAAGTACTGCTTCTGTTTGACACTTTTACAACAACGGTTAAGTAGAGTAGTAACAGTGCGAAACTAAAAAATTAAAACTAATTTTCGAATAAGTAATAACTGATTAAACATAAAAATATATAAAAGATTTAATTCGTTTCACTTAATAAACGCAAATTGTTGAAATAAGTGAGCGGCGACTCAGTAGGTATAGGTATTGAGTTTTTTTGTCTCCGTAAGGAAGATGTTTGATACCTTTGATATTTGAAAAATAAACACTACCTAAATAAAATATTTTAACTCATCTTCGTTGTCCTACTCGTCAATGTGTGTAACAAAAGTGTTGATACTGCAAGTGTCTTTGGTGTGCAAATGTACAGTTTAAAACGTCTTTTACAATTCCTGAGACCTGTCACATGAGGTGCAAAATGACTTTTGTTCCCGTACACTGTACATAATTCATGACCCGACTCTATTGCTTTGAGCGTTAGAACTGTAGCCAATTTTCCCAAGAATTTGTTTTACGTCTAAGCCACTGACGTACAGTCGGGACCATTAACATGTAAACACAGGACCGATATCCTTAAGACAACGTGACAAGATCTAAAATTAATAGGTAAATTTTTGCTCTTAAATGTACATATGATTTCGCGCATTAAATCCTTTTGGTCGCTATTATCCTTTACTCTACTAAATTTTATGATATTTTAAGAACTGATGCTTAGTAAATTGCTAAGCTAGTTTTAGACTTTACATTTGGAATAATAAGACGTATTTTATACGATACATAATAATGTCTCCGACGTTAATATTATTTCAATTTCATGTTTGTGGCAATAATTAAAACAGCAAAATTTGCTATAGAATTTTGATGTGTTTTTGCATGATATTCTATAAAAAGATTTTTCTGTCCGCGAATCTTTCTAAGACCCGGTAAATTTATAGGGAGATATTAGACTAGGGTTTTGGAATATAGGCCTCAATTCACTCTAACGATATTGTCTATGCAAACTTTCATTTTAGGGCTCAGGGTTTACTGGGGGCCTGAATGTTGTGAGATTTTTATCAGTTAAAGGTACACATCTACGTAATTAAACGGAAAACTATGTTTAACTTTAAAATTGTTTTCTAAAGCATGTACCACATACACATATTTATACGTATCAGATTTTGTTGACGTAAAATATATAGGAAGTTTAAAGCTGATGAATACAAATTAGCTGAAAATTATTCGTATGGTTAATCAAATATGTCAGTAAGTAGGTATTATTTACCCACTTCTAATTTAACTTCCATTAATTAAAGTGTTTCAAACTTCCCGGTAAACTCCGCCTACGGCTCTTGCGCTTGGCTGGAGTTTTAAAGTAAATACCTCAATAATTTATTGCATCACGTCTTTGAAAGATACAAAAAGCCCATCGCAAAATATTTCCTTTATAACCCGAGACGTCCGCGAATCCGTCTGTTTGTATTAGGAAGCCGGAAAGGATCAGCTCGGTATTCGATAAAGAAAAATGTACTGGTTAAAGTATCCGAATAAAGATGGAGGGCCTAGATTTTCCGCTGACGCAGTGTCGGCGTCCCGCGAAGCCACCGTTTTGTATATTATCTCGTGCTACAAATCACACCGGATGTCCCGCGGAGGGGAAATGAAAATTGAGATACCGGGAAGGCATTGTTCCGTGAAAATATATCTTCTTGATATTCTCAGGGCGCGGGACAGCCGCCGACGCACGGATATTGCGATAATGTTACGTCATCTCGCGAGATAAAAGCGCTTTTGATATCGCCGGATAAATTTTCACTTTCGTGTAACGACGCGGCCCGCCTCGGATGCCGGCGTTGGCCGGGATTGTCTCAAACGATTCACTCTCGCCATTTAATAGCTGCCACACACTTATCTTTAGGCGATTGCCCCAAAACAATACGAGGTTTCTAATTTTATGCCTCTTTGATAATAAAAGTTGTGTTACAAAGACTCGGGTGGGATGGTTAAATGGATTGAAACTTAATTATTTACGCATTTAAATATTGTCGTTTTATTTATTTAGTAGTATAGTAGTAGTATTAGTAGTAGCAAATTACTACGAATTTTCCACATACTAAAATACTTTCATGCGTCGGAGCCAGACGCTAGTAAACATATCGGCAACTGACGGCAATTCTGAAGCTGTATTTCTGAATTTTCATCTGCCCTAGAATTAAATGAAGTACTCAGCCAAAAACCGAGTCTATATTAAAGATGCTCAGTTCGTAATCGATAAGGGTTTTGATTTAACCAGAGAAAATTCACAGAATTGTTGTTAGCGTAAAATTAAATTAGAAAATTTCACGTTTAGCAATTATACGAATTACAAAGCGTGAAGATGTTTCTGTCCGGTGACTGTTTTTTAATGTGCAGACATGTGGATCACTCACCTTTCACTCACCTGCAAGCAGTGATAAACTGCAGCAATTTTGTAAGTTTGCTGTCCCTACATATCAATTGAAGAATTATAACTCTCTATTTATGCGGCAAAGTTCCATCCAATTAAACGTTAAATACTTCTTCATTTTCTTATTTAAGAACTGTGCTTTCATCTCTCTATTCTCGACTTTACATTTAAGGCCATACCCAATCAGGATTTTCCGAAAACGTACTGTCTTTAAATGTCATGTGTGAACCATAGGTTAGAAGTACTGAAGCAGGAAAAATATCCCGTAAAGAGAAAAATACTAAACTAGAATTATATACTGAATTAAATTACAAATAAAATAAATAATATAAAATTATACATAATCCTGTTTTATTTCCTTTATCGTCGAAAATCACCGTAATTTAAGCGATAACAGTAGAATTTTTTAAAGTATTAAATAAAGAATACAATTATTTAAAACGATACTGGCTTATTTTTTAAAATATATTTAGTGTTTTATCATAATTAAAAGAAAACCTCTAAAATAATTACTCTAAGAGCCTAACCAAAACTTGCTAGCAAAAACATAAATTATAGAAAAATCGAAAAGTAACCTTATTGTGTCTGCTTTAAGGCGGAGCTTACGTACCGCCCCTCACCCCCTCTGATTAGCCTTGGGTAGCGCCTTAAGATCTTGATACGACACGACACCTGCCTTCTCTTTGAGTTGGCTTACATAACTCTTTCTTGATCTCCCTTGACCTCTTCTTTCCTTCACCTTTCTTTTTAATATATTTTTAAATAGGTCATCGTATCGTATCGAGTGGCCAATCATGCTCCCTCTCCTATTTTCAATTTTAATGTGTAGACTCCTCTTTTCTTTTACAATCTTCTTCTTTCTTTTATACTTATATGGCCTAAAAAGGCATCAGATGAGAACCATTTATAAGAGTTTGCATTGCATAGCTCTTCGATGGCCAAACAACAAAAATAAAACTATGGAAAACTCAACCCAAATTCTATTGTAGATTTCAAAGTAATCTACGGGCCCATTTTCAAGAATACATTATCCCTGTAATGTATATGCGCTATAAATTATATTTACCCAAAAGCAGGGCGACTCGCTTTTGATCATAATAGCCATTGGTTTTGATTATCATGTTGGAAGATTTTAACAGATTTTGAAATGAATAACGTACCTAGGTATAAGATTTTTTTTATTTATTTTAGCAAATTAAGGTACTATTTTGATCAAGGTCATTGTATTGTGCATCTTACGGACTCCAGCCAGACTAGACATATGCTTTATGGCATTATATATATATATATATATAATGCCATAAAGCAAAACATAGTAGAAGTGGGCCAGCTACGTAAAAAAAACCGCAAATCGATGTACAGGATTGCATTTGGTACACAGATACGTTAGATAAAAACAAACATTTTGAGCGGTAGTTCCGAAAAATCCCCCCCATAGGGGGGGAATAATGATTTAAATTTTTGGTATCGGATTTGAATTTTTTTTGTTCAAAAACCTATCGTATGGGGTATCAAATGAAAAGGCTTGACGAGCCAATTCTAAAAATATACTACCTTTATTTCACTTGTTTTGGAACGTCTTCAAGAAAACCAAGAAATATACTCAAAACATGCAAAGTTTGGGCTCCTCCAGAAAGGAGGCTAATTAGTCAATTTTTGTTATACAAACGCCTCATGACTCTTATATACTCATTTTAACTCTGAAAAAAAAAAACAATTTTAAAAATGTTAGCATATTTTATAATTTTTTTCTTTATTAAAAAGTTTAAGAGACAGAATTTTGTGAAATCATAAAAAAAATCCAAAATCTAATAATTTTTATTTTTTTCTAAATCACTTTCTTGAGGTTTGAAATGAGTATATTTAGAGTCATTTGGCGTACCTATATTTTAAAAAAGATGACTAAGCCGTCTCCAACCTGGGGGGGCCCAAACTTGGTATGTTTCGAAACTACTCCTTCGATTTTTAGAAAACAGGTGGCCAAAAGGTAATAGTGTAGTATATCATTTGATACCACACACGATTGGTTTCTGAAAAAAAAAATCAATTCCCATACAAAAAGTTTATGTCATCATTACTCACCCCCCTAAAGGGGGGGGGGGGATTTTTAGGGACTACCGCTCAAAATGTTTGTTTTTACCTAACGTATCCATGTACCAAATTGCAATCCTGTACATCGATTTGAGGTTTTCTGCCAAAATTGGCTGCGTACCGCGCCCACTATAGGTAGTTATAGAGGTATCTATTATATCAAAATCAAAAGCATTTCGGAACGACCACTGCCGAGAAGAAATGTCGAAAGAAACTCATTAAATCGTATTGTAATAGGTAAATAATAAACGGGCAGATTTATTACTGCTCTCAGTTCACATTAAAAACGAAAAACGTTTCATATTAGCTTTAAATAAAAAAACAAATATTAGAAATGCGAACGCAAATAATTTTCGGGTCTCTATTTATGACCGTTATGGTGTTCGTTATCACCAGCATTATCCAATTTAACAATTCAAAATATATACAGGTGAAATTGCGTCGGTGTAATAATTTATCATTAGCACAAAGCGTGATGATAAGAGGGCTCAGGGCTGTTGCCACTAAGCGCAGGACAAAGGGCCGCCGCGCGCCCTGGCGCGACGCAAAAACCTTCGGATTACAAGGTTTTGCTAAATATTTGCCTAACACTTGCTCCAGCCAGTTAACGCTGCGCAGAGATAAGGACGAAGCTATCTTAAGAAGAAACTTGTTTACCGGATTAAATCATACAAACATTGATTTATGGTACAATATTGTACGAAACAATTCGCTATCACGAGTATTTTTTTCGACGATTCAGCCAACGGTGATCTATGACTGACCGTTTCGACGAAGTATATCTACGCTATTAGCACAAGTATGAGAAGGGGACTATTTTTAAGGTATTTTAAAGACATGAACTAATGACGTCATTAGTGCCGAGTGAAGTTCTTGAAAATTCTATAGTTGTAGTGCAATACTTAAAAGTCTATAGATTATAACTAGGTATTTCCAACAAACAACCAAATCAATTCTTCTTAGTTTTATTATCTATTCTAAATTACACAAGCAGAAGCAGTATTACGCAAGCACGTATATTTCACGACAGAAGCACAGAAGTATACCTCTCTACTCTATACTTCCTTTTACAAAGCGTTGGGGCTGTTCAGCGAGCTAGTTTGGTTCTCGTATGAATTTAGCCTTTAATTTAAACGAAAGTTGTTCCATGTTCGAAAAATAATCAGTGAAGCTCGTACGTATTCCCAATCTGGTAAGTGCCAAGAGTGAGCGGGAGTTAATTGGAACACGGGCGTATTTAGCGCTCACTCTTTGATTCTGTTTGTAATGCAGCCGGCAGCGGCGCGGAAAATTATCCCCGTTCCCTCCATATAAGCTTTAATGATATTCGGCATGAATGAATTTTCCAGAAAGTCCGTTCAATTTGAACCCACTTCAAACTTAGTTAACGAGTTTGTTTTGCTTGTCGTTCTTTGTCGTAGTTCTAACGCTTCATTAGTAAGTGCGGTCAATCATGGATTTGTTTTTCGCAAATACTTGGAAAATTCATTTTTAGGGTTCCGAAGTAAACAAGGAACCCTTATAGTTTCGTCATGTCTGTCCGTCCGTCCGTCCGTCCGTCCGTCTGTCTGCGGCTAATCTCAGAGACTACTAATACAAGAAAACTGTAATTTGGTAGAGATATACATATTTATTACGCGGAGCGAACTGTAGAATAAAATTAGGAAAAATATTTTTTTTTAGGGGGCCTCCCCTACACCTAAAGTGGGGATGATTTTTTTTTCTCTCGATTATACCATCGTGTGGGATATCATTTGATAGGTCTTTTAAAAATATTATGAGTGTCTGAAGAACATTTTTTGATTTAGGGATCCGTGTGCAAAATATTTAACTTTAAAATAATAAATTTTGTTAGAGTCAAGTGTCCCCCCCCTCGAACAGGAAAATGGTGGAGGGTGGATACATGAAACAAATTATAATAATTAGCAAATATAATGAATTTAAAAGGAAAATTATCACAGCTATGTAGACTTTACACGTTAATGAGTAATAGACGATAAACTTACAAAATTGATTTTAGTATGAAATATATTCGTAGGAACAATTTTCATTCTATATGATGGTATATACTTAGGTTATTTTCATTAGTTATATAAAAATGGAAGTAAATATAAGTTCATGTGTCCGCATTTCTACAGGATAGGTACCTTCGGAACCCTACATTGTTCGTGGCCCGACACGCACTTGACCAATTATTTATGAATATGTTGAAAACCCATTTATTTTGCATACTTAGGGAAGCAACCGACCAAATGTTGCCATGTCAGGCGGGACGGCGAGTGTGTTCGACAGATATTGTTCTCCGAAATGTTGTGTAACAGAGGACATGTAACATTTTGGATAATCGTTGAATATTAGGTTACATTTTATTTGTAAAACTTAAAAGAGGTTTTAAAAGTAATTAATCAAAATGCAAAAAAGGTTCAAAATTTTTTTCACTACAGGGCACACATAATGCCACAGAAAAAGACCACGATAAAAAATGAAACACTACTTAGAGTAAAGAACTCTACTAAGCATATGACAACAAGTCACAGCAGTGATTGTCGAGTTAAACCCCGAGTAGAGTACAATGGCGTAAACAATTTATGGGAGCGCGGTCACGGGGTCGTCGGCTGGGTCTCATCGCACTCAAATCTCTGAGAGGACGGGTCTATCCGACACTGGACTCCGGGGCAGCTAATTTGCCGAGCGGTGTGAAATGGACCGAGTCATTCCCGTACAAAGCGCTGCTAATGCGCCCCCGTCCGCTGCACCAGCCCGCAATTATATTTGCATACGACCACCTCCTGTCCAGACACAATGATACGTACAACCGGACAAAAGGTAATGCCAATTGCGTTTAGAGCACCGCTACGGAATAGGAAGCAATCACAGTGCTACAAGCACGGGAATATCGTTTTCGTTGCTAATCCTAATGAAACTTTCCGATAGTTGGCCGTTGTCGATTTTAGTCAGCGTTTTCCCGCTGCACTTTTAGTATTTGTTATACGTTCGTGAAACTCCGTGACTAGCCGTGATTTTTTAAAGCTACTTTTTACTTTTTAGTCTGTCTGACAGAATATTTTGTCTTCATCGGTGAAAGTAAAGCTAATATCGAATAAGATAGATAGATAGATCAACACTTTATTGCACCATTTACAAAAAGAACATACAAAAAGAGACAAAATTAAATACAAAAATAAGCGCAATGGCGGGCTTATCGCAAATGCAATTTCTTCCAGCCAACCTTTGGGTGGAAGGAAATATACATGACAAAAATGTAGGGTGCAGTAAACACCAAAGATAAAAGATAAAAAAATAAATTAAAAATAAACTAAACATTGATAAAATAAATATACACATTCATGACACAATCAGGACAATATGCGCGGAAATAAATGAAATTAAAGACTCAGATAGTGAGACTTTACCTGCTCTCTGAAGGATGACAAAGTTGGGGCCTTGCGGATATCAGCTGGCAGTGCATTTCACAAACGAGCAGCCTGGACAGTAAAGGAGTGGGAGAAAAATTTGGATACGTGATCAGGGATAAGCACTAAGGTGAAAAAATAAACAAAATATTGTTTTAATAAATTTTCCGGTCTCCGTGTGCTTTACTTTCGTATCGTCAGTTAGCACATTTTCTGTTCATTGGAGTTACTTATATATGTTATGATTATGTTTAAATTTTAGCATTTTCGTTCTACTAATAAAAATATCTTGGGTCCTCGGTGAATAATTTCAAAACAATAGTGTCATCTAAATGCTTGTAGCTAAGTCGGCGAAAGGCGCTACAGTGCCATTAAGTTTTCTTATTAAGAGGAAAAGAGCGCAGAGAGGTAGCGGGGCGAAAAGCGATTCAAGCTAGCGTTAAGAGAAGCCAACCGTCCGCCGCACGGCCACTGTGACAACACATTTACATAATGCACCGTGTGTCGACAGGATAGCTATATTTTCTAGAGCAAAGTGACTAAGCACTTGTTTTGTACTTACACGAAAACAGCAGAATTCGTGAGTGTAACACATGTAACAGTTTTAAGGAAAACTGCTTCAACGTTAATAACCTTTTTGTTAACTTTACAAAAAGATTTCGGTAGAATTTATATGTAATTGTCGTACCACGAAAACATTTTATATTGAACAAAAAGAAGTTATGGTTCTTAAAAGACTGAGTTCTGAGGTAACAAAATATAAAAAAAAATACAGCCAACTTGAGAACCTTCTCTTTTTTGAAGTCGACTAAATTAAACATGTTCATCTGAAATTTTTTTCTTCTAAATTAATTAACATTCCATTTTACCCTTTTACTAGATATAGTATAAGTTTCCTTCTCCTCCTTAAGTCGTATTCCTCATTGACTGAGGACCGTGGTCATTATATGGAATGAAACACACACAACGACTATCTTGGCAATGTTAATGGAGTGGTTTGCCATTGCGTTCTCCATTTCACACACTCGCTGATAATTATCAACCAGTTTCCTCACGATGTTTTCCTTCACCGGAAGCAAGTGGTGGTCGATGAAAACTACCATAAATGAGTTAGATACAAACTCATATACACACGGTTATACTACTCATAACTCATATAAATAGCACGGGCAGGATTTGAACCTGGGACTTTTGAAGCCACAGGCGGGCGCTCTACCGCTCGGCCACCACCGCTTCAATAAATATAATCTTCAGTATAAGTTTAACACGACCTATTTATACAACCTTGCAAGTGATATAACGCCTGTTTGTGTTTAAAGAACCAGATTCGGAGTGGCACTTTGATTGCTCAGCTGTAAATAAACAATGTGATTGTCTGGCGTACTTAACTGGCAAAACAATACATTTATTGTGCGATTGGTGCCGAATGGGTGTAACTTAATTAGCGCTGTCGACTGCGCGCTAGCAGTCATAAAGATCAATTTGATTCTGCGACGTATTGCGACAAACATTGACAACGATGCCATTTTCATTGTTTTAATAGCTAGTGGATATCGGCTAACGAACATGACTACGAATGGGTTTATATTTTTCCAGATAAAATACAGGCCATTTATGTTAGAATTCTTTATTTATCAAAAACAGAAAAATCGCATACGTGCTCTTCATTTTTTTGTGTTTCTCTTTGTTTCCTTGTTTATATTGTCATGAAACTAATCAAACTGTGATATTATTCAAAACAGCACGATTGCAAATAAACCAAATCTATGATCCGATCATCTGCACGGGACTATTCAAATTAGCAGATGCTGCAATACAATTCAAAATAGGTAGGTATACAATGTCTATTAATGTTGTCTTTTGCAAAAAGAGTTACAGGAATATATTCGTCTATTCAATTCCATTTTAATTTGTGTTCTTTTAATATTGAACAACGTAATCATAAATAAAGAAAGAACAAAAATATTCCTGACCCTTTTTAATTTAAGATTGTGTAACGAGGTACGAGAATAGACTTCGCAAAGAGCAATATTTATCTTTGTTTTGTAAACATGTCACAGGGGCCAATGTAAAATAATACAGCTGCTTCCAGTGGGTTACGTGTTCAGACTTCTGAAAATACACGAGACGTTCTGCTCGGCCGTTCGTCTCCTAGTCTAAGCACCGCTAAAGATATTTTCTAGAGTGAACCTGTCTTTCATGAGTTAATTTAGTTTCTAGGCCCGTCAAAAGATGAAAATGTATTTTCAATCATAAAAAAACTTAATTGTTTAGGCCTTTTTTTGATATGTCAGATTCTACATCCTCTTTTTACAGATTGAGGGCCTTTGTCACCCGGCTTAGAATGGTATCACCCCATGTCATTCAGTAGGTTGATTAAGGGGATACTGGAGGGTGGGTAAAATAAGTATGCTACTTATTCTTCAGTATTTTATGTTACAAAATCCGTACAAACAAAGTACCTACTGCGATTACCCCGTTCGCCAGACCAGACCAGACCTAAAAATTATAAAAATAGAGAGACTTTTAGACCGACTGTGGACTTTAGAAGACTGCTAAGATATAGGACGAAAAAGAGACGTGACACAATAATAATGCCATTTACTGTAGGAATAGAGTTCACATTGCCAATGCAGTATAAACTGATTTCTCGCGGTTCCCGGTTTACGTTGCATCGACGATGTAAAGTCATAGCTTTTAGCCTTTACTCAGTTTGTACATAAATTTGGCCTGTATTATTTTAAACTAATTGACCATTGACCTAAAAATGAGATAGCAACAGTAAATTTTGGGAATAGTATTCTGATGCTGATTGTGTTAGTTCACGAGGAACATTTTTAAGTCAACAGATGTTTAAATGAATATCTTATAGAATAGATGTAGGTTTAAGACTGCTAATAAAGCCTTTCCGCCTTTGTTTATTTACCTTTTTAGTTATGTTAAGTTCACTGTGTATCCTTAGTACAATAAAGATATTACAAACAAACAAACAAAAACAGGCCCACCGTCACTCCTATCTTTGACAAACGAAGTCCACCACAGATTTCCTTCTTGACTGGTATTCAATGTCATTGCGGCTTTATTAACTGCGCTTTCCGGTACGGGGTTGTTACATGATCCATTACTTGTATGTTGCTAGTATTTCAGATTAGCATAGAAAAAACATAGTACTCTGTATATTTTATTATTTGACGTACCTAGGTTATTATTGCTAACAAATCCATAGCACGGCGGACTGAGCTTGGATGATACTAATAAATATGCTAATATTGGCATCCCTCAAGGATTTTCTCGGATTTTCATCTTCCTATACCGACGACACAGACAAATAAAATGCTCGCTACGAGTATCTTGAAATATTGCCCTACCTGAAAGCTGATTTAGAATCGTAGGTACTTGTTAGTGGCGTGCCAAATTGGTGAAACTATGTATTCTCCTTAAGGGGAAGTAGCTCTGTCTTCCTGACACAAGTAATTGATGATTTGTATTCCGTGATTTCCATGTTTGAGTGTGAAATAGGTAATTTTGCCATCGTGTATTTACACCATATACGAGTACACTGTAGTTGGTAGCATACATTAAGTCTGAATTAACTGGGAAAATATATTTTTGTTAAATCTGTATTGCCTACATTTATAATTATGCCCATTAGAAAAAGCAATTTGCAGTAAAGCGTATGTTTCATATAATAAAAGTGCAGTATCATAAAATTTCTACGGTACGGATCTTAAAAGATTTTTGATTCGAGGTTCGGTATAAGTGGTTTTATTCCGTCGTCAATGTTGAAAATTTGCCGTTTATGGCGCACGAAAAAAGGGATTTGGCAGCCCTCGCAAAAGAGAAGTACCTATTACATTATATAGTCAGGCATATGCTAGTCGTGTGTTACCTTGATGACGGCTTAATGAGGCTTTGTGAGCCCCGCTACACGTGTACGCAGCTCAACCAAATTTGCATGATAGCCTCCCAGAATGATGATTATTTCCACCCGCCGATAACAACGTTCGATTTAAAAATTTACATGTGGCTTTCTGTTGAGTTGTTAACATACAAAAATGCGTTCAAATTTAAGCCATAATAAGATTTTGATTATGACTATGTAGCTTCATAAATGTAGAAAAGTGTTAGGAACAAGCTAATTATTTAAAAATAAAAAACACGACTGACAACTTACATAGCCTATGTCGTCACTCGGAGGGATGCAAGGAATCTAACAATACCTCTCACAGCAAAGCTGTTAAGCCGTTCAGGACTTATGGTGGAATAAAGAAACTTGTATGCATGCATACATACATACATGAACCCTGAAAACATAACACTCCTTTTTTGGTCAGTCGTGTAAAAAGTAGAGTAATAAGTCGAATAGTAAGATATTTGAAAAGAATACAATTTTAATAAATGCAATAGATAGTGAACATACACACTTTGTATTATATTATATTGAAACTTACTACCATACAAATTAGAAACTAAAGACAATTTAAACCACCATTACGTAGAAGTGGCGCCATATTTTTTCTTTATCGTTTTTTACAAAGCGGAATGCAGATTATAAGTTCATGTACAGAATGCTTTTCTCAGCGTCTATGCAAAATTTAAGTTCTAATAACTAAGTTTAAATATAATAAGAAAATGTTCATAACCTCAAATAAACAGTACGAGTAGGTAGTAAAAAAAACTTAATTACAGCAAGAAAGCGACTCAAGTCACAGTTGACGACGGCTTCAATTTCGTGCCAGTACATATTTCTATTCAGAAAAATTAATATTTTCCTCGACGAGAACACTTCAAACATGAAAATGGCATATTTAACGTTTAGAGGAATTTAATATGTCATAAAAATGTTATTTATATGCCGTTTACGCGCGCCGCGGGGAGATCCCATCGCAGTTCGAACATTACCGCCAGATTTACTCACACTAACGGATTAATCTTATTTATTTTCCATGTCACGTAATAAACGTGATGATACACATGATTATGATAACATTTTGCATTTGTTTTATGATCTTCTCCTGGAATATATAAATTAATAATTGAAAGAAAAGGAGAGGTTGTGTAGTTTGGGAGGGTATAACATACTTAGTAACTATTATTTAATCTGTGGTATAAATATAGAGGTATTTTTTGGCGTACAGTCAACGGCATAATAACCGGACCCCCCTGATATAAGATTCTGTGACGTAGGGGCCGGGGTCAGTTTTATATGCCCACGACTGTACATAAGTGATATCACAGCCGCATCAAATAAGTAAAAGTGTGAGAAATTTGTATTTTTGTATTCATCCGTCTAGAGATGATAATCGATTTAGTTAGAAACTTTGCAGACGACCATAATCAGCAATAAATGCACGCGTATACTTGATCGAATTCGTTTGGGAGATATGAGCAGTTTGATTGATGGCGCAAACAAGCTAACTCAGCGTTCGAGATAACCACACCAGACAATTTTCCTTTAGCTGAAATACCGTCAAAAAAACTATCTCATCTCTATTTCTGACAAATACTTCATTACATAATGGAAATTGTGATAATTCAAAAACTACTTAAGGGACTTTGTTGAAATTTAGTTCACGAATATGTTCCCTTACGACCTTGGTGGATAGTAAAAGGTCAGAATATAATTACAAATTCAGCGAACGTCTGAAATTAGGCCGACGTAAAATTAATTATTCAGAAATACTGTTTTAACATCAAAACTATGGTTAAATATTAGTTGAGATCAAGGCTCACTAATCTGTATAGGTAGGTAAATATCTTATAGCTACTTCATATATAATTTCAACCGACTTCCCAAAAAAGGAGGAGGTTATATCCCCAACACAGAAATGGCGATTAGCGACTAAAAAAGTTGGGTCATGCATGATTGTTTAGGCAGATAATTTGTAGCAATCATATTTAAAGTGGTAGCTTAATTTCTTAAAGTAAGAGTTCTTTTGAGATTTCATTCCGAATAATATGAGAAATTATGCCATCCATTGCCAAGCCATTGGTGCAGATTCAAACCCCTGCCAGACATTGTAACTTAACTAAATTATAGTCATGTTTGTTTTATTATAATGGCTGAATTTAATAATACTTTGAGAGGTCCCCAAAGGTGCTTTCGACCTATAAAATTCACTTTTGTTATCCATATTACCTACATAAGCAACTAAGATTCAAACTTCATGTGTAGTCACTAATCTTTTTTACACGTATATCCCACACAGAGAAACATTCAGCATTTTTGAAATAAGGCAGGTTGGTCGTCGCGGGCTCTTGGTCTATTTATGTGCCAAGTGGAATTCTGACAAGTTCTGATATTTCAAATCAAACTGACATAAAACGTTTCGATTTCTTAAATTTTGGCCAGTGAAAAATAAGTTTAAGTTTTCATGACAACAAAATTGCGCCAAGTGCACTAAAAATAATAAAATAATTTTTTTTTCCCAAAAAATGAACCGACTTCCATTGTAAAACTTAAAATTATGAAATAACTTAATAGGCAGTAGGAAAAATGTATTGGCATGCTACCTACTGAATGAGGTGAAGTCGGTGCCAAATTAAAAATTAAATCATCTAAATTAACATTAGAATCATGTATACTTAATTAAAATGCCTAATATCCTTGCTTCTTACACTTGGCACCGACTTCACCTCATTCAGTAGGTAGCATGCCAATACATTTTTCTTTTTGATTAATCTGCCTATTAAGTTATTTCATAATTTTAAGTTTTACAATGGAAGTCGGTTCATTTTTTGGGAATTTTTTTTTATTATAACACATGTGATTCATACATTGTTTATTCCATGGTATATAGATAGATAGACGTTTGTTTGGGTATTGTTTGACCTGAGTATAGATAGACCTATATTTACATACTTCTGCACGTGGCAACTGTCAGTGCAGTGAGTTCCTAATTATAAAGAAATAGATAATAATCATATGAGTGATTCTATGAAATGATGAATATTCGCGAATTCCATTACATTATCTCAAAATAATTGGATAATGAGCATTGTTAATAATATTAATGCTAAGATATATTGAAGCTTTGTGTTGAGTTTTCCTGAGACATCTTTTTAAAACCGTCTAATCCCAACGTTCACCAGATGACGTAGGGTCGCATCACTAGTTTTTCCGCCCCATTTACTTTCGTCTTGATGTAGATTACACATGGAGAGATGTTACATCAATACTTGCTCATGGGCTCAGCCACAGTATATAGGATTGATATATCTGCTTCAAGAAACATCCATGTGCCAATTTCTCAAAGAAATGTATAATACTTTTTTGCCAGAAGGAACACCATATTATAAAACTGCGTATGGATCATGTACAATAATATAGGTACATATTCGTCCATTTTCTATCAGAAAAAAATCTTTTGCGGGAGAAGGGGTAACAAAGACGCATACTATTTCTAATAAAATAAGGGTAAGCTTAATTTGAAAAATACTATAAATGTTGAAGTAAGTTTTGTGTTTTGAGGACCAAACATAAGAAGCTGACAATAGGCCGAGCGTCACGTTTCAAGACAATTACTCCCTAAATTCTTGCGACACAGCAGGAGCAAAAGCAATTTGCCCGATGTTTCTTTATGTATGACATGTAAGACGAAGTCCAGCGAGCCGAATCAAATAAATCTGGAGTTGGCAGGGCGCAAACTAAATTTTGTAAACTTAATCCAAGCGACGGCGCTGTGATGTCAATGAATTGTGCACAACTCTCCAACTTTTTGACAACTCCAAAAATGTGCGGGCGCTCGCCGTTCTGGGATAGCCAGTCAACTGTAAAATAACTCAAACATAACAAATGTAGGTACTTATTGAAGCCTTCTGGGACGACCCGACAAGTTCTTTCCTATTTCGATAGCAGAAATAGTTGCTAACTCTCCATAACTACGAGTAGCTTCCGGCCCAATGACACGATAACTAGATCTGCAGTGCGAATTGCTCGATGCAAAGCTAACCTGTTTATCGCGGGCGGCAACTGGAAACTTCTTGGTATTATTTTGCTTTTTCTATCTGACTGGCTGTTTCCGTAACAATTTTTAAATTTCAACGCTTCGATGATCAGCTTGATCGAACTACGCGATAGTATTTATTGACGCGTAGGTATTTAAGTGTTCTTTCTGTTTGATACATTTTATTTAACTTTCATTTTCTTTTAGTTAATTTTGTAGAGCTAAAGAATTTACATATTATATATGTTGGGATCGTTGCTTTAAGGTATTAGCGTTAGAATTTTTCCTATGACTTACCTATTGTATAAGACGACGACTGAGAGAACAATATGTAAAAGTGTGCAGCAGCAATCCTACTGCCCAAAAAAAAACCAAAAAAAATCGTTTTTTTTGGAGAAGGCTTCTAGTCCAATCCAACAATGGACTTTTAAAACCGTTATCAATATTTTTTATCAAAGTCGCGTCGTAGTCGTCGCTTTCTCTCTTTGTCGATGCGAGAGTATGCGTTCCTATGTATCACTTAATTGGATCCCTTATTGTAGATTGGTCTAGATAATTTAATTTCTGATCACGCATTGAAGCTGCTACGAACGGTGTATTATTATCTTGTTCACATGTATTAGCTTCCATTATCATGGTAGGTATATCAGGGAGACACACTCCATACACACATCGCCGAAGCTCAAAATTCGCATCGCCAACCAGATCACGTCACTGCCATCGAGGCTCATTCGATACCCATTTATTACGCCATAAGGGTTTGTATTTTTTATCGAAACCACATTGTTACCAATTTTTCTCCAAATACGACACAAAAAATAAAAACCTCTCCGAAATGAAAATATAAAGGCATTGTTAAGAAAACTCGTGAAAATATTTGATATTTATGCTTTATGTGTAAGCTGTTCAATATTTCTTTAGGATTTACGGGCTTAAGAAGTAGAAAGATTTTGTGTGCACGTCACAATCATTCCCTTCAAGGGGTTAGTGTTCATTGGGTGGAAATAACAAAGACGATAAAACTGTTCGCTTGGAAAAAGGATATTGAATGAGGTCAGACGCAGATATATTCGTATCGAAGGCAAATGTCGAGGCGTGTTGGGGACAGCCGTTTGCGCACTGTTTTTACTGTCTCGCCTTTCTGAACTCATATTGCTTTGGTTATGTTCTCGATGTTACCGCGCGGGACCTTTGATTTTCTATATCTACTTTGTGGATTATTGGCCAGCGAGGCAATATTGAGACTGTGTATATGAAATCTAATATAATTGACCCTTGCCTTAAGTTTCGAAGAAGTTATGTTTGTCTTAAAAATATATTTTGTTAGTAGATAAAATAGAAAAGGCAAACTGTATGTACACACGCCTTCTAGACATGCCTACCTACCTATATATCTACAAATATTAACAATGAAACACAATATTAATTTGGAGACACTCAAGGAGTTGTATACCTACATATGTAGACAATTCTGAATAGTTTTAATATCTAGTTATTATTTATGAAACAAATTGTTATTTATTCTGTCATTCCAGACGAACCAATCGAGTCATAATAGGATAAAATAATTAATAACTCATATTAATATCTCACTGATTTAATGTATTGTTTCATATTACCTATTTTACTTTGATTGATATCAAATGTGCACAACAAAAACCATCGCTTATATTACGTCCTTCCAAGAATTGATTAGAAACAATTTGAGTTAAGTACCTACTTACAAAATAATTACGAACGTTAATGAAATTTCATAGAATTCGCGAGTCCAACAAAAATTAAAAAAAATTCTTTGTAAAAAATTTCTTTGTAAAATTAAAAGTACAAAATTGCTTAATTAATTTTACTTAAATATCTGAAAAGCAATAAGTATGCATTAATTAAATATTGAAAAATAATTAACGTAATTACTTTCTGCTTAATTTATTAAGTCATCCATATAGTATCTACTTATTTACTTTTCAATCCAAATGTAAAAACAATGTCATTAACTAATGAACACTTTAGATATTTACTTTAGGACTTTATATTATAAGAACCTTTGTATCCCGGGTCATTTGTCTACAAATCCTTGCTCTATGCACTTTAATATTCGTATCGTAGCAGTTATACTCATACGATATAACGCCGGATAGTCAAATATGAGAACTGTGGCAAGAGATAATCTAGCAAAATCTGTGAATTACAAGTGTGGCAGTTGTGCCATGTTGTATACTGACTACAAACAGTTGTTGGAGCATCTGTACTGGCGGCATGGCACTGAGAGTTATTTGTGCCAGCGGTGCAGACTTCGGCGATGGCACTATGCTGCCCACATATGCAACGTATTACCTATAGACGGTTTACATTACGAAGAATCTCCAACCAAGGCGATTTCTCAAAACTATTCCGATAGAGAAACAGAGTATTGTTTCTGCGGAAAATACGTGTATGATTCTAACATGATAGGTTGTGACGGTCCACAGTGCAGTTTAAAATGGTATCATTTCACATGCGTAGGTATAGTGGTGCCCCCCGACGGTGATTGGCTGTGCCCTCAATGCATTTCGCAGGTGATTTTATTTTACAATTTAATGTTCATTAACGTTATTGAGTTTTTGTTGGGCGAATTACGTCCGCGTAGTGACATTTGGGAATGAACTGAGTTAATTGGCCACTGAAGTCCGGTCGTTGATAAAATGATAATGGTTTGGAATTTTTTAATCGGAATATTTTATTGGATTCGCTTTGTTTCGTCAACCAATCAACATAATAAGATTATTTTTATAAATATTACCAAGATTTGTAGTAAGATTAGATATCAGTCAATAGGTAACGTTCTTTCAAGGTTTATTCATAAGATGCTGTACTACTAGATTGCTCTAATAAACTTAACTTGGTTTCAAAATGTCTATTAATTAGAGTAGACCCATATGTATTTATTATACAATTTATAATTGATTCTTTTCAGAAAAGGAAACTTGTCAAAGACACTGGGAACAAGAAAACTTGAAGATATGCGTATTTTCAAAGAAAAAGCTGGGAAAATTTACCTGTGTTAAATTTTGGTAAGTGCTTATTTTTTCTTTACATATTTCACAATTTATGCGCACTGGTAAAAATAAAATAAGTAAAAAATAAAAAATATTACTAATTTAGTTTCAAAATCCTACATATTACGGTGCTATTCACACAATACATTGAAAAGGAAATAAGGAAACAGGAAAGCGGTAGTACCTACCTAACGTGGATTTTTTATATGATATATTTTATATCAAACAGGACCAACATCAATCAAACCCTAACCAAATTGATAGAAATATTTTATTTATTTTTTATTTTATTTTATTGTAGAAAACAAAATTATTTAGTCCTAAATATGTACTAGTTTATTTGCTTTGCTTATTTTAACAAATAATAGCTCGTAGAACAGATAGCCGTTGGGGCAGAAAAGTTCTCGAGTGGCGACCACGAACCGGAAAACGTAGTGTTGGCAGGCCTCCCACTCGGTGGACCGACGACCTGGTGAAGGTCGCGGGATGCGCATGGATGCGGGCAGCGCAGGACCGGTCGTTATGGAAATCCTTGGGGGAGGCCTTTGTCCAGCAGTGGACGTCTTTCGGCTGAGAGATTTTAACAAAGTAAATACTCTGTACATACAGCTGGGAGCCAATTCTCACGCAATCGTAAAAAGTTCACGTTCGTAAAAAAATTCGAAATTCGAATTTTATTCCAAGGCAACACATTTTGCGTATTCTCAGAACTTCACAATCGAAATATTTCGATCGAACATCACTCGAACGCAACGAGTGGTACTGACCAATCGAAATAACTCGTATTCGAACTTCAGCTGATAAAATGAGTTTGTTTAAGGTTATGTGGGATAAGTTTAGTTTGATTTTGGCGATTTTTTTGTTGAAGTTTTGAAATCATTTGATGAAAATGAATTAAGAAGAGTTCAAAGTCGCCTTTTTCGGGAATTTGGTTGACAAAGATGTAAACTTCCCACTTTTTAACTTGGGGTTTCCACCAAATGGATTAAGTGGAGATTTTTTCGACACTGGCATATTTTTCTTATCCATTCCCTGCAACGTAACAAAACTATAAAATAATAGGGTAAATAGTAAATACGATCAAATTTCGATCACTGACATTGACACAAGACAACTTTTTAATACGTTCCATATTTTTCAAAATAATTTAGGAAATATTCCAAATTTTACTTTGTAAACGTTTTGAAATCGTGATTAATTAAATAATATTTTTTTTAAGTTTAAAAATAATCTTACTAGCTTCGTAAATTTCGGGATTTTGTGAAAATCACCAATTATTAGGTAAAAATTATAATCTTTTTCCAAGCGTTTTTAAAAACGACGTAATGAAACGTAATAAATTGTCTATGGTACGTTCCATTTGATAGTTCGAGTGGTAATTGTTCTATCGTGCCCCCGAATACGAAATATAGGAAACGTTCGAACTTTATAGTAGAAACAACATCTTCGAATAGAAATTACCACACTGAAAAAGTTCTATTATTTGAGAATCGGCCCCCTGATACTGAAATTGAAAATAATACTTTAGAAATGAATTTATTACTCTAGTTGGTAGTATTATAAATAGCATTCGAAAATAGTACTTATACAAGTTATTAATTAAATAATAACAAACAAATCCATTTGTTGCCCGTGGCACAGATTATATTATAGTTGCTACGTAACCCGTAGTCCTACGGGTAGGACCAAAGGCAATGTTTTTTGTCTGTGGTACTACCAGTAGGATTCTTCTCTCAGCCGAAAGACGTCCACTGTTGGATAAAGGCCTCCCCCAAGGATTTCATCCATGGAGGGTTTTGCCGTAATCGCCACGCTTGGCAGGCGGGTTGGCGATCGCAGTGTGATGGCATATTACTCGGAAAGATGCTGCTGCCCATCCTCCGGTGTTTTAAATCCCTTAGTCGCCTCTTACGACACCCACGGGAAGAGATGGGTTGGTGCTATTCTAGGGCCACACCACAGGCCATTACCAGTAGGATTACGACTAAGTAATATGATCTATGGTTCAACAGTACCAAGGGCAAAAATCATTACCCTTGGTCCTATGTCCTATCAGTAGGACTACGGACAGTAGCATCTCCATTACTCCGTATGTATCAGGTCATGAGATGGTTGTTATTTTTATACTAATCTGTGAAATCAACTTCCTGCGGCGGTGTTTCCGAACCGATACGACATCGGAACCTTCAAAAAACGAGTACTCTACTTGAAAGGCCGGCAACACTCTTGTAATAACCCTGGTGTTGCAGTAGTCCATGGGCAGCGGTTATCGCTTACCATCAGGTGACCCGCTTGCTCGTTTGCCGCCCTATGTTATATAAAAAAAAAGGTATTGAATGTAATTAATGTATTGTAATTTTCCTAGATTTCCCGCTACATTCACATACTCAGGTGGACGGCGACAGGCGGGAAAGTGAACAGGATGGCGTGGTGGCACTGTACCTCACATAACGAGCGCCATCTTTTAACGTGTGTTATGAATGGTGTCAATTTACAATAAAATGACGACGTGTTTTATTTTATTGTAAACATTTTATTTAATAAATTCGCTTGAATGCATATATCTTCTATTTATTTGTACTTTTAAAGATTTTCGTAAACATTACCTACTACGAGACTACGAGTACATAATATCTCGATGATGCCTACTTATTATTATCTTAATGATGTATAAACATCATAAAATTTTAAGTGATCAAATTTGTAGTAAAATTCGTGTTTTTTAAAACGTTAATTTAATAAAAATTAATGATTAAATTTTGTTTTGCAATCTAATTTTTATTTTACTTCATCCATTCTTATCTGTGACCATAATGCTGTTACCAAAAAAATACACTCTTAATTTTCCTATAAATTTTCATTTACTTGTTTTAATTTTGGAAAATTGACAAATTTGATCTAATTTGTAGTAAAAGGCGTGTCTTATAAAACGTTAATTTAATTAATATTAATGATTAAATTTTGTTTTGCAATTTAATTTTTATTTTACTTCATCCATTCTTGTCTGTGACTGTGACCATCATGATGATACACTCTTAATTTTCCTGTAAATTTTCAATGAAAAAATGGTATAATTAATTACCGATCTTAAATATAACGAGTGTATTTTGCAGTATACAGTATAGTCATTGCGAGTACAAAGATCATAGACGCTTTTATCATAATGAAGACTATATTTTATGTCCTAATGCGATGTTTACGAGCTGGACTAAATGCGCTTAGTTATTATACGGACACGTCACCAAATATTTGTAAATTGTTAACCAAACAACCCTTATTGACTAAGTTATAAGGTCTGTTATTAGAATTGTTTAAGTTTTTAGACGTTCAACTTTCATGCGTTAAAACCAATGGGTAATGAAGAGTCGTGGAGGCCACGTGGATAGTACAGTATGCAACACTGTGGTGATAAAAGGTTTTCTATTGGCGCTAAATGATGCATCCATGTTTCGTATGGATTAAAGTCTGTAAAAATGTACTCAATGATGAATAAGTACTCAAATAAATAACCTTCATATAGCTTTTGACCCCGATTTAGCTTGCGTTAAAGTAGATCAGGATTTCATCAAAATACACTCAATTTCCATCTATATTATTAGGTTTGGTTTTTTTGTGCAATTCAGACACGAGTATACAATGCAGCGTGAAAGTCTTGTGCTTAGGCCAAACTAAGGGATATATGCCTACTGTGCCAACAATTTTATGGCCATTTTATTGGCAAGGAAATATGATGCTCGTGAGGTATAATGAGTATCGACATAAAATAAATATGATCTTCAAGCTTCCTGGACTTGTTTAACAAAGACATTTTTCTTTGAGGACATTTAATAGCAAAATCTGAACTTATAACAACTACAAGTTGCCTGCGTTCGAAAGTTTCTTAATAAAATGGAAACTCCGGTTAATTAATGTAAATTTTTATTTAGGTAAGTACTTTTTGATAAGTACACGTTTTAAAATATTTGCTTTATCTGAATCATAAAGGGTACATAATTAAATACTTATGTACTTGGATAAAGATGACTGTCTTTGTTTATATTTAAATGTACTAATCTCTAGTTTCAGAAATAGCTTTGAAATAATATTTTTGTATTTTATGGTTACTGCCAACGTTGACTTAAAATCCACGATACTGAAAAAAGCCACAATATTAATACATTTATAAAGTAAAATTACCTATATTATTTTAATTAGTATTTGTGATAGTAGTTATTAATTTATTTTTAACTAGCTTTCGCTCGGCTTCGCCCGCCTGAATTTCCCACGGGAACAGTGCTTTTTCCCGGGATGAAAGGTACCCTATGTCCTTCTTCGTATTTATAGCTATGTGTATGCGAAATTTCAGGAAGATTGGTTCTGTAGATAAAACGTGAAGAGGTAACAAACAAACAATCAAACCAACAAACAAACAAACTCACTTTCGCATGGATGGTACTGGGATTTTCTAAAAGGTTCTTTAGAAAATCCCACGCACGGTTAGGATGGTACTGGGATTTGCTAAAAGGTTCTTTATGCTAAATTTAAGTGAAAACTATTTAGACGACCATTCGGATGTAAGTGAAAGAATAATATATAAAAAAGATAAGTTGTTACGGTTGTTACCTACTTCTTAAGGAAATTAAAAATTTAATAAAGCATCCTCAGAAAAAGTAATAATCTTGATTTTATCTGTGGCACGTTTTGTATTACTTCCACTGGGCTTTTACACCGTAGATTTTACTTACCTAATTAGTAATTATTTTTCAGATAAAACGTCTTTTTCAACTAAAAAAAATATTTCTTTTTAGTTGAAAAATATTATAAATTATATAATATTTTTCAACTAAAAAAAATTATGGAAAAAATGTATTTGGCTAACCGGACTACTCGAAAATCGTCCTTAAAGTATTATTCATTTATGTCCTAGATTTCACTTTACTGCTGCTCCTTCTATAACATACAAATGACCAAAAATAGTTCACACGATGCTTGTAACATCTTATTTTCAAGGGCTTTAAATTGCCATTCAGTGGAGACGTGTCTCTCCGAGCTGACGTCAGGGATAATAGAACAGCTTTCGAAGCCGGACGATGTCGTGCGTTTTATTACTGCTTGTGACTACATTACCCTCACATTTGTGTAATATCAAGTTATTTATAATTCTATCTACATAATTACTTATTATTTGCACACTGTGGCTATGGCTACGGAGACATTTGTAACGAACATTTGTTAGGCGACCAAGACTGTTTCATGAGTTTCTTTCGGCATTTCTTCTCAGCAATGGTCGTTCCGAAATGCTAGTATTTTAAAAGTCTCAAGCCAACTAGGAAAACATGAATAGCCGTGATATTTAACTATTTAATGATTTCATTTCAAATGATTTTTTATTTATTTATTTAATTAATCATACAAAAAATACTAATTGTAAATGATACTAGCTCCTGAATATCCGTAGTGGATATTCAGGAGCTAGTATTATTTACAAATAAAAATGAATGTAAACCATTATCAGTGATGATAATTAATTGAGCTATGCCATTATATCCTTGGGCGAGGACGAAGATAAAGCGCTAATATTGACATCAGGCCATCAGCAGGTAAGGTGGATGGCTAGAGCAATTTACTGTCTAGAAATCTGTTTGTTACATTCTCAAAGTAGCATTACATTCCATATATGTTATAGTGTAGCTGGTCTCTTGCAGTTCTTCATCAGATGTTCCAGATCTTCAATTTTTATACGTCAGCAGAAAATGCTCATCAGGTTGAACGACTTTTGTTAAGGCACCATATCCATATTTCTTATAGTTTAGCTGTTCTGCTATGGTTCTTCATCATGTGTTTTAGTTTTCAAAATCAATTATAGCCTATATGTTGCCGCTTAATAGCTATACAACAAAAAAAGTTTAATTCAAATCCGTCCAGTAGTTTCTGCGTGAAACGCGTACATACATACAGACAGACAGACAGACAAGAAATTCCCAAAAAATTTTTTTGCTTTCTATTGTTTTTTTTAAGTGTCCCTCTATCCATTTTAATCAAAAATACTAAATGTACAGACAAAATATTTTTACTGTTTTATTATATGTATAGATTATATAATTAGTTTTCGACGTGAAAAATAGCCTTCTTTGAAGACCAAGTTTCAATAAAAAAAATTGACTTTGATAAAAGTAGTTTGACCGATTGAAAAGATATGTGAAAATTATAGTTTTTTGTGTATAATATAAACAACCTTTCATTTCTCTCTGCCATCGTAACAAAAACTATAAAGAAATGGGGGGGGATGAAACCAAATTTGTATAATTAACCCGATTTAGGATGAAACTAGTTTAGAGGAAATTAGCTGAAAAGTTAGCAACTAGTTGCCAATGCTGCATAACTAGAGGCAACTTTGACGTCGAGGGCGCCACGAGGGGTTTGTGATCTTCATGTAATATGTAATCGGCTACGGAACTCTTAGTCCGGATCATGCGAGCTTACAGCTTTCACAACTTTTAGTGAAAAAGATTTTTGAAACTTTTTGTAAGAAGTCTACAAAGATGTATGTATTGTAACTATGTATAGGTATGTACAGTCATAGTAAATAACAAGAAATGTTTTAAATGAAAAGCTTTTAAATTCAACATCACGTTTCTCATTCGGTTAATTTTTGAAAAACAAAACAAAATGAATGACATAGGTAACACAATAATTTGGCGCCTTTCCTATTGACCCCAATATATAAGTAATATATTTGTATGTAATAATAAATCAACTTCAAAGTACCTTTAGCCTCTGCGCAGTATTTTCGTTTCCCCAGAGATGCGACCTAGCTAAATCGATTTGTCGTCCCCGAAACCCTATTTAGCAAATTTAACTGCCACATATTAATAATTTTATGTACTTACTAGCTATTGCCCGTAGCTTCGCCCTCGTGAATTTCCCACGGGAACAGTGCTTTTTCCCGGTATGAAAGGTACCTTATGTCCTTCCCGTTACTCGTAACTATGGGTAAATTTCAGGAAGATTGGTTCAGAAAATAGAACATGAAGAGGTAACAAACACACAAATAAACAAACTCACTTTCGCATTTATAATATTAGTTAAGTAAGATAACATTACAAATATTGCTCGTTTAGCAAAGTATCATACCATACTTACATAGTTTTTGCATTAATTTAGCATCTACGTGTAAAAAGTATTTTACAAAATGTTGTTTTGGGGCAATTTTAATATGCTAATGTTGGCAGATAGGTTCGGACCCTTGGGGACTCGCCGTCATCTAACTTGCGTCCCTTTACTGAATTCTGCTGTGGGAACAAATTTAATTCCTTAAAAATAAATGTATTGCTAGTACACACACTTGTCTTTAGAAAAACATTGAGTGAATTCAATATTTGTTTGGTAGTAAGAAAGATTTTGTAGCTGTTGTATTGATTTTGTAAGTGTTATATGTAAAAAATATTATTTGACTAACAATTTTCTTTTATTGATTGGTTGGCAAGTAACTATTATATAACTACAATACTGATTTTGGAACCCGTTTTCTAAATTCCGCTAAGCTGTTAATCGAATTAGGAATACTACACTGCGTTCTATGAAAAAAAGTGTTGATTTGGCAAAAAGGGCAACCAAGCTGACGACGCGACGTCGAACTGGGCGGGTCATGTCTGCCGCATGCAAGGACAGGTGGACTGAGAGGACATGGATCTTAACCTTTTCCTTCTCTCGGTTACCAGAGACTAAAGACGAGATGGTCGGATAATTAAAAATCTTGGCAAGGCATGGAGGGAAAAAACAAAGCATAGAGATACGTGGAAGAAGTTTGGGGAGACTTTTGCCCAGCTGAGGGACACTTATAGCTAGAAAACAGAGGTTATGGGGCGTTTAAAGCATTTTTTTTAAAGTTTTGACCACACCTATTTGACAACAGTTACTTTAAAAATCAAATATTGAGCAAAATAATTTGGCGAATATCTTTCCAAATATCACATCTACGAAATTTCATAGAAATTTATTATGTAGTTTTTGATTGAATAAGCAACAAAAAATAACGATGAAATAAAACCGTAACCGAAAACATGCAAATATTGAAATCTTTGCAAATAAAGGACGTTTGATGATCGGGATTAATTTAAAATGTAAAAATGTGAGTATTTTTTGCAGCTGTTATTTAAAATAACGGTCGCAAAAATACTTTTTTACATACATTTTATCTCTTTGGCTAGACTTTTTATTACAAAAATCCCTAGACTATTATTAAAGGGTAGGAGTCAGAGCAAAAGTCCTCATAGTGCAAAATATTCTAGTCACAGCCCCCCGGGCTAGATGACGCTTAGAATACAAAGTAATCATACACAATTGAGATATTATTTTCTAAGAATTTATTATTATTTTGCGTAGTAAATAAGTGCTTATTTATAAATAGGAGTTATTTTGACCTATCAGAAGTCACGCGTTATTTCTACATAATAAAGAATTTGTCAGGATATTTTTATAATCTCTTCTAAAAGTCAGTTGGCTGGATCTGAAAATTCCTTTTCCCAAGCCACTACCTAGAGAGGAGCCCGAGTTGATAGCTGGTTTAATATTTGTGAAATCATTCCCAATCCCAATGATAATAATTAAAGATATACATACCCTAATAGTGGTGTACCATTTCAAGAAGAGTATTTGTACTTTTAGTAGGTAGTGCGGAAGGAGGTCCCTCTATGGTCTATGCCCGGTTTTTATATACCCGAGTATCAAATTGAATGAAAATGGGTATAATCATTCTTGATTTTAAAATGGTGCAATTATCCGATATTTTTATGTATTTTGAGAAGATACGTACATACATACATACATATTATCACGCCTTTTTCCCGTGGGGGTAGGCAGAGACTAGCGATTTCCACTTGCTACGATCCTTACAGATCTCTCTTGCTTCCTCCACACTCATCACTCTCTTCATACATGCTCTCCGGTTATGGGTGCTCCTAATATCTCCCTTTTTAAGGAGGTCCGCAATCTGTGATAATCTGTCTAAGTATATTGCTTTAAAATCTCGAAAACGTCCTGAGCAATTTGGTAAAGATACTTAATCATTATCTTCTGCAGCTTAATGATTATTTATTTATATTTCCTAAAAAATCTATGTTAGAAAATGTAAAAATTTTTTTGCCTTCCATACAAATTGGTCGATGGGACTTAGTATGGAAAGTTGACATTTTATTTTTATTCTTTTACTATAAATTTCTTTTGGACGTAGTTGCAAGTACTGAGCCTGTTGTAAAAATTTGGCCAGTAGTTAAAAAATAACCCTGTATATGTTTATGCAGTGAATAAATAATATCGAAAAATTTCACATTTAGTTATTTTCACATTCAAAAACATTGCATCAAAAGGTTTTTTGTATTTCATTCCCCTCAAAGCTTTCAAAAGGCTTACAGACAAACTGGTTCAATATCTGATGAATCAATTTTATCCAAGTTTATTTAGTTTTCCATACTGTGCTGGGTAAGTCATAAATAGATTTTCACGTCATTAGCTTTTGGGTCTAAAGTGGCATTTCTGTCGCGTTGTGGCAAATGGCTTGGATATCCTCCAAATATGCCATCGAGTAAAGATACGAGAACTTTTACTGGTATTAGGCCCTGCAGCTGTAACTGCGATACTTCATATGACAAACTTTCTCTGTAGTCCTATATTGTTACACTTATTGTATAGTTATAACATAGATGATATAGTACTATGCTAGTAGTTATACTTGCCTTGTTATATAAGAAGAGATTAGATGTCTATATTTAGCTTTAAACTATAGGTAGGTACGTACATTTGCGTGTGGCGTGTCCCGTATTGCTTTATGATTTTTAGGAGGTAGTCCACTTAGAGCACTAATCCGAATAGCACAAACGCGAACAGCACAAGGCCTTGTCCACAAACAGCACAATTTCATATTTTTGCATGTGCTGTTCGTGGATTCTAATTTTTATTTTATTTTCGTCCACGAACAGCACATATTATACATATGTATATTGATTTGTAAATACTGTTGGAACCTAGTGCTGTCTGCTAAGGAACAAATTTAGCAGACAGGACTAGGTTCCAACAGTATTTACAAATCAATATACATAATATAAGTATAATAGTTGTATGTGCTGTAACGAAAATAAAATAAAAATTAGAATCCACGAACAGCACATGCCGAAATATTAAATTATGCTGTTCGTGGACAAGGCCTTGTGCTGTTCGCGTTTGTGCTATTCGGATCAGTGCTCTAAGTGGACTACCTCATTTTTAGAGCTAACAAAAAGAAATATACTTCTTGTCATTGGATACGTATAAAACAAAAAAATATCAAAAGCTATACTACGTATCTACGTATAATTATAATAAACTAGCGTTTACACGCGACTTCGCCCGCGTGTACGTCCACGGGAACAGTGCTTTTTCCAGGGATGAAAGGTACCCATGCACCTTAGCACTGTATGTCCTTCCCAGTTACTTCTAACTATGTGTATGCAAAATTTCAGGAAGATTGGTTCAGAAGATACAGCGTGAAAAGGTAACAAACAAACAAATAAACAAACAAACTCACTTTCGCAGGTATAATATTAGTTAGGATTAGGATACTCGCCGTGCCTCGAGGCTTTGCTCCTTTGGGGATCTCGAAATTTTAGATAGCTTATGTGACCATAGATCAGTGTGTGTCGTACTTATGCAACCATTAAGCTGCCATATTCTGGTTGATTATGCCATGTTCTGGTATTCTATTTTACTAATTAGGGGTTTTCAATATTACCATGAAATTATTTACTGGCTACGTACGATACCCGATTTTTATACCGATAGATAGAATAAAAACGTATTCATAAAATGATGCATGTTTAATCCTAATCCTAACTAATATTATAAATGCGAAAGTGAGTTTGTTTGTTGGTTTGTTTGTTTGTTACCTCTTCACGCTTTATATACTGAACCAATCTTCCTGAAATTTTGCTTACACATAGTTAAAGTACGGAGAAGGACATAGGGTACCTTTCATCCAGGGAAAACCTTTCATCCCGGGAAAATGCACTGTTCCCGCGGGAAATTCACGCGGGCGAAGCCGCGGGCAAATGCTAGTTAATTGTATTTTCATAAGTAAGTAATATAGGTATTATAGGCCTCTTTGCCCAGCAATGGGACACATTATCAGGTTAGGAAAAAAAAGTAAGCAATAACAATGTACTACTTTTTAAATTAAGTAACGAGAAGCATAAATGAACTCATGAATAATGCACAACGATAGTTGTAATTAAAACATAGTGGAGCAAACACTTTGGAAGCCAGAAACACAAATGGATACATTATCCCGGCCGGTTAGTATGCGCGATACGCTTCGTGCAGTTGTAGATAACTAAAGGTTCCTCTAGTGGTTTCTTTTTCTGGATTTCCGAATGCACTTTACTCGTGAATTTTGTTTTTCCTCTTTTACGTATTTCCCTGACTGCCTTCCTTTATGCTCGAATAGTTGTGGAATTGGAATAATCGAATCACGATTCCCAAATGTTACGTCCATTTATTTTTTGTTACGATAAAAATGGGTAGTAAACAATTCTAAATATATTAATTTACTTATATTTAATTCTCGTATGCCAAGTGTTAATCCACGCTATAAAACTGTATGTCATTTAATTTAAAAAAGTTCAGTCATTAATATATTAAAATTCCGAAATAAAATTATCCTACAAATTGTGTAATCTAGGTTATACTGCTAATACGCTATTCTGTGCTGAAACTATTCAACTTTACGTATAAATATAGATACTGCGGAAATATATTAATTCCGGGATAAAAATTTGTTTTGCAAAATAATTTTCAGTCTCGTTTATACATCCCTATGTTCCGTTTCAAGCGTTTATTGCAAGTTAACAATAGACGTTAATAACAATTAAGTATCCACTTAGCGAACTACTAATTAGTTTGGTGTGAGTCAGCGAGCAAAGAGTAAACAAGTATCAACTTTGATAATGGTAGCAGAGTTATACAAAGAAAGCAAATTGCCCGTCCGCACGTAAATTTCCTTCCTCCTGTATTTGTGAGATTGTGCGTAACTTACTGTGTAGGTATACCTGCAAGGTAAACAAAAATCAGAGAGAATCTTTATATACGAGTATGATTCCAACGAAGATTTTTATGTTTGAGTTCAGAAATAGGTAGACTTAAAAATATAATTACCTATCTTACTACCATATATCTATACCTACCATACCACCGACCAGATGGTCAGGTTACCCGAAAAAGGTCGCAGGCACACGTTGGATGTAGGCATTTTCTAACCGGTCAATCTGAAAATTCTTGGTAGAGGCGGCTGTAATTATGACGATAACTACCGATCTTTAAAACGAATCATATAATCATGTAATCTTGCACAAATATTAAATTATAGAATACAAGAGTTAATCGATTCCTTTGAAGAACCTCTTGATTATAGTCTCTTGTGGAAATCAAGAAAACCAAGCGTATGTACAGAGCGCAAACGTAGATACGTAACCAAAGAAGATTACTGCTATAACAGTGAATGAGAATACATATCTTATGTACGGTAAAGTCGCGGCAATAATATTAACATCAATTACAATATATATAAAATTCTTACGTTACGGACTGAGTGACTGTAAGACAACGCACAGCCAAAACTGGGCGTAGGAAGCTGAAATTTGGCATGTAGGTTTCTAAGAAGGTGTAGGGGAGCATTAAGCGGCATTAAATACGTATCCTACTAATATTAGTAGTTTGTTATATAACAAATGCGAAATTTTGGATGTGAGTTTGTGATTTTGTGAGGATGTTTGTTTCTGAATCACGCAAAATCTAGTGGACGGATTTCGATGAAATTTGGTATACGGGTAGAAAAATACCGGGAATGGCACATAGGGTACTTTTTATCCCGAAATTCCCACGGGAGCGAAGCCTAGGGATGTGGCTAGTAAATAATAAAAGAAAGTACATATATCGTAAAGCATCCCGATTGATGTGGACGTTGACGTATCGCTCTGAGAAACTCCGATCCAATTTAGGGCCGAAGCCGATGAGTGTCCCGCGAGACGCACAGCTTTATTCATGAAACGAATTTTAACGGGAAAAGGAAAATTCGATTTTTATCGTAAATACATTATCTACATACATATTAGGAGGAATGAACGAGCGAATGGAAAAGTGTCGGAACGCTAATGTGGATTGATCATGGCGTACTTCTAATATCTAGGATAATGTTACATAATTTGACAATAATAAAATAGTATTCGAAGCATTGAATCAGAATAGTATATTATAATTCAATGCCTAGAAAATACGATTACCTAATCAATCAAGTATTGTCTACCGTGGCTCTACAATCATCAAAATTAGCATTAAAATAACATAATATATTACAGTATTTTCACCACGCATGGTTTGTTTTTAATGTGTCAAGAGGTAAATTTTTAGAAAATAAAAGAGATATTTTATGTATCAATATTCGAGAAAGAAGAACATAAACAATTGCGAGGTATAAATATAATAAGTATAAAATAAAATATTATTGAGTTGGCAAAATGGTAGAATAGGCTTCAATATTCGAAGATTTTGGGTTCGAGTTCAAAGTACGCAGCGGAGGCAAATATTTAGGTATGCTTCTTTTCACATTAATGTTGGTCTGCTTGATTCTTGTATACGTATCCTGTTGAGTTTCATTTCTACAATATGCATATATTATAACTTTACACAAATAAATATGTCTAACGAAAACACTCGACAAAATAAACTTTGAACATCCATAGTTTGATCGCTATATGCCCAGACCCAGCGTCATCATATCCGTCCGAATCATACCAACGGGAATAAATAAAAGACATTTGGAATACAAACGATAAATATGCAAAACGTTTCCGCTCTGGTCGAGGAGAAAACGAACTGACAAAGTAGAGGCTACCCGCGCAATGATGCGAAAGTGACTGATAAGTTGGGGGAAATTCCCGGCTGCATTATATAAGTAATAATTTAGAATACTGTTTTACAGCGGCTTTTTTCAGTTTGCTGAGTTTGTAATTTTTGTGTTTGTTTACGAAATAAAACATTGAAATATTGTTTGTCCTCGAAAATAGGGCATTGACACAGAACAGAGCTAGTTTTCAATATTATAATGTCGCGTTGTATTTTTCATTGTTTATTCGTTTTATTGACGGCTAGAATTGAATAGCTGCAACTGCAACAATGCACCCCACGCGCTTTCATCCTGCCATATTTTTCAAAAGTATATACCTAATATACTTTTTGTACGCACTACGCTTAATTATCAGAAAATATAATCTCTTATTTAATAAATATAATATATATAATTTATATAATTAGAGATTGTTTTAAAAGATCGTTCGTAATTAAAGTGTTCACAAAAGCTATTGTCAAACTTGTTGAGCCTGAACCTTGCTCCTTGGGAATTGTAGGAATTTCTGCGAGAAGGAAAACCACAGGATTAGGAATAATATATCTTTATATTTTATTCCGATATCTTTGAGAAGCATCCAAGTAATCCGAAACAATATCTATCCATACATCCATGCTCATAATCATCCTAATCCTAACTAATATTATAAATGCGAAAGTGAGTTTTTTTGTTTGTTACCTCTTCACGCTTCATCTACTGAACCAATCTTCCTGAAATTTTGCATACACATAGTCAGAAGTACTGAGAAGGACATAAACCTTTCATCCCGGGAAAAAGTACTGTTCCCGTGGGAAATTCACGCGGGCGAAGCCACGGGCAAAAGCTAGTTTTAAATAAAAATATCATTATATCCAGTGGTACATTTGCGTCATAGTCTTTAGGGACGTGATGAAACTAGCTACATTGAAGCGCAGATCTTAGATTTATACGTAGCAAGACTACATGCGAAATAACCCAGTCAAAGTTCCCGAGCTCATTGCTCCACACTATGTAAGTTCATCTAAACGTTGTGTAAGTTTAATTAGAATTCCTACATGGCGCCCGTCTGCTGCGTCCCTATCTGACAAATGAGTCTATCTAACATCTTCCGAACTAACCCTCTCTGTGTCTGATGAGAAAATAATGCTCGTCTCCAATAATCTAAAAATAATGTCCACAGTACACGGCCATTTCCTCGAGGCATATAATGAGCCACCCCAAAACAATTTCTTTAAAAAGGACCTTTGTTTTCCCCAAAAATATAGAATTATTTCGACTCGTGTTTATCGATAAATAATATTATGATAAAGAGAATGAACTTCAAACGATTTTTTGCCTATTTTCTCTGAACGCTGGTATTTCATGTTATCTTATTTAAGACTGTATTTGTTGTGACGCATGACGTTAATTAGCTGGATATGTGTGTAGTTCAAACAGATGAACATAACAAAGCCTATTATTAAAAATAACCTACTTATAATCAAAATGTACGTGTATTAACAATTTCGTTTTATATACTGTACTAATTAATGTATTAAAATGGAAAATGTGTAGGTATATTTTTTGCACTTAATAATATTTCTATCTGTACACTCCTATACTGGTAATCGCGAGTGTGAACTAAACAACACTGTATGATTTCTTATATAATCAAAATAAAACTGCCTTGGTAAATTATCAACAACTTCTTATTATTTCGAATAAGATTTTTATAACAACAGAACTATTTTTTTACAGTAAAGTAATTAAACTTAGATTTTTGGCGGGATCTGTCAATGTCAATAGTGAAAATTATTTGTAAGAGGAACAAAGATTTTTTTTTTAAACACATAATATTAATGACATTATGAAATGAATTTAGAAATTGTTTGAAAGGCTTATCCACTATCCAACCTAAGTAGTTTCTATTCTGTTTCAGAATATGAAGATATTCAGAGATTTTCGTAAATTATAAAGTAGAATTTGCTATTCGTGCAGAACTCATAAAACGTCAACAATATTAAAGGAAAAGTTAATGCAAGGAAAGCGAAGCAGCGAGCCTTAAAATTCTTAGCATCTCGACTGTCTGAAAATATAAAAAGCTTTTCTTATGCAGAACTGCACATCGCTAGACGAGTGTACATTTTACTGCAGTTGCAATGTTGGTGTCACATACAGGAAAATATATTTTTTTATACGAGGCCTGAATAAGAAATTGCCTGGAACTTTAAAGAAGATAAATAGCGATTTTAGTCGAGTAATGCATATGCCTAGCCTATGTATCGATTTAGTCACGATGCTACAGATCTTGGTAAAATGTTAAATGGATATGTGTCGTATATATTTCTTTGTTTGACACAGATAGTTAAACGCAACAAGAGGCAAAATGTATCTTATGATTTTTGTAAAGAAAAAAATGCAATTCATCGACGCTTGTATCAACTTATAAGCACTCAATTTATATAATAGATATTACTAACTGTAGTCGATTCAAAAAGTAAAAATTAATATTGCAAATAAAAAAAATCATGTTGCGTGTTTAATATTGTAAATAAAAAAAGTGTTATGGGTGCGTGGTAAAATTAAATATTTATTGTGACGATTCTGACACTGAATCACTGACTTAGAAAAGCAATTTTTCCTAGTGATACTTGAATTCCCTAACAAATATGTAACACGTGTTTGTGCAATCGATGCACTCGTACGAGTTGGAAAAACGACGATGTAGACGCAAGTTGCAGAAACGAGGATTATCCCGATATTGCACTGGAGCTCGGAAATAAAACGTTTTAGCGGTGCGCTCGCTCCAAGGTGGATCGCTCGCATGTCCTAGAGAAACCCACGGCCTCAGCACACGTTCTCTCGATTCTAAGTCCTAGGTGTGTGACACAAGATGAAAGACAACGCGGTGCTACGCCATGGGTAAGTATTTAAAGTATGAACTTGTGATAGAGATGGGTTTACGCCGGGAACAAATGATTTCTGTCTGTTTATTCCCGAGCGTAAGTCCATCTATAGACGGGATTACGACGGGCCAAAACCTTTAGTCCCGGGCATAGACCCATCTCTTCTTGTGACCTATTTGTCGGCGTTGTCGCGTGTATAATATTCCCTTGTAGCACAGCATCGCATCGCGCAGCGTTCTTTCGCTCACTTAGGACTATAGGTTATAAAAATTAGTTTAAAAACTAAAACTCAACTACTGCACCCTAAAAAGCACGAAACAAGGAAAGCCGTGGTTGTATGTTATTGTTTTAGGTATTACTAGCTGTCGCCCGCGGCTTCGCCCGCTTGATAAACTCAAGCGGGTAAACTTAGATGAAAAATCTTTTTGTGTTCCAAACTGTAGTTCAGCAGAAAATGCTCATCAAGTTGAACGATTTTCACTAAGGCGCCATTTCCATATATCTTATAGCATAGCTGAACTCTTGGAGTTCTTCATCAGATGTTCCAGATCGTCAATTTTTATACGTCAGCAGAAAATGCTCAACAGGTTGAACGACTTTTGCTAAGGAGCCATTTCCATATATGTTATAGTGTAGCTGGTCTCTTGGAGTTCTTCATCAGATGTTTCTGATCTCCGATTTTTATACGTCAACAGAAAATGCTCGTCAGATTGATAAACTTTTGCAACGGTACCATTTCCATATTTCTTATAGTTTAGCTGTTCTGTTATGGTTCTTCATCAGGTGTTCCAGTTTTCAAAATCAATTATAGCCTATATGTTGCCCAGACTTAATAGCTATACAACAAAAAAAGTTTCATTCAAATCCGTCCAGTAGTTTTTGCGTGAAACGCGTACATACATACAGACAGACAGACAGACAGACAGACAGACAGACAGACAAGAAATTCCAAAAAATGTTTTTTGCTTTCTATTATTCTTTTTAAGTGTCCCTCTATCCATTTCAGTCAAAAATACTAAATGTACAGACAAAATATTTTTACTGTTTTATTATATGTATAGATTAGGATAGAAAACATACGACCACGGCTTTCCTTGTTTCGTGCTTTTTAAGGTGCAGTAGTCGGGTTTTAGTTTTTGAACTAATTTTTATTTAAATTATTTTGGCGATACTATTTCGTGATCAAGTAAAGGGCAGATCATATTTTTTTACAAAAAAGAATCCTATTACTACTTATTAAACAAGCAAAACCGCAAGCAAAAGCTAATAATATGTATATTTTTGAAATGTGCTAACTAAGCCCTTTCATTTGATACCACACACGGCATAATTAAAAAATATTTATTTTTTAGTTTATAACTTTATGCCCCCTAGAGGGCGCTGTTTCATATTTAAGATGACGTCACATAGACTATAATCAGCGGACAACCAAGACGCGTCTAACGACACCTCATTTGTCCACTTCTGATAAGTTGTTTAGTAGTTATGAACAGATGAACATACAACATACCTAATACATACATACAAACCGGTCAAAATCATAACCCTCCTTTTCGCTTCGCCGTAGTCGGGTAATAAAACAACGCCATTATCACGATACTCAATATCTATTAATTCCCTCGTTACTCAGCAATGTCCTCTTTAGCGGAAACTAAATCACTCAATATTATTGCCACGTACGTTATTAATATTGTCTATATTACGTAGTTAATTATTTACTTATTAGCTTTGACTTTATTGTTTGATATCCGATCGTCATGTCACTAATTAAAGTTAAACTTAACTCGTTATAATTAAAGACAACGATCGGTATAATAATGTAGAGAAACAATTTAAACAAGTTGAAGCTAAAAACGGATTTCTTGGATTCGCTTTGTCTCGCAGGACGCCACTAGAACAAGAGGACACGTAGAACACATAATTTCACTTAACCGCATTTGTCTGTGGGCGTTACTGCGGTACACACAAGCGTACATACAAACATGTCAAGATTAACTGCTTCCTTTTTGTGAGGGAATAAACATCTTCAGCCAACTATCCGTTGTTGTATAGTTTACTAGCTGCTGCCCGCGGCTTCGCCCGCGTGAGTTTCCTTAGATGAAAAATCTTTTTGTTTTCCAAACTGTAGTAACCTAAACTCCAGTACTCAAAATTTCAGCTATTTGGTTATCCCGTGTCCCGCGGGAATATATTAGGTACTCGTAGTACAGTCGCGGTGTTAAAATGAATCAAAAGTGATATTTCATTCAATAAACGATCTTCGTCTGCTCGTTATCTACAATTTCCCGTGTACCACCACTCCCACCCCGAGTCCCTCTTTATCATATCCCGTGTCCTGTCTTCGTGTTTCTATACTGACGTATAAATATACGTCAGTAGAAAATGCTCATCAGGTTGAACGACTTTTGCTAAGGCCCCATTTCCATTTTTTATAGAGTAGCTGGTCTCTTGGAGTTCTTCATCAGATGTTGCATAAACTTAAATTTTTATACGTCAGCAGAAAATGCTCATCAGGTTAAACGACTTTTGCTAAGGCGCCATTTCCATATATGTAATAGTGTAGCTGGTCCCTTGGAATTCTTCATCAGATGATCCTGATCTTCGATTTTTATACGTCAACAGAAAATGCTCGTCAGATTGATAAACTTTTCCAAAGGTACCATTTCCATATTTCTTATAGTTTAGCTGTTCTGTTAAGGTTCTTCATCAGGTGTTCCAGTTTTCAAAATCACTTATAGCCTATATGTTGTTGTTGTTGTTGTAGCTATACAACAAAAAAAGTTTCATTCAAATCCGTCCAGCAGATATTGCGTGAAACGCGTACATACATATACAGACGGACAGACAGACAAAAAATTCAAAAAAAATGTTTTTGCTTTCTGTTATTCTTTTTAAGTGTCCCTCTATCCATTTCAGTCAAAAATACTAAATGTACTGTACAGACAAAATATCTTTACTGTTTTATTATTATACCCACGACCCCAAAATGGCGCAGCGCCATCTATTGAAAATATTGAGAAATAATTTCAGCTTACATTTCTCATTTTATCAACGCCATCTATTGGATATTTTTCTTGTCACAATCAGTAGATGACCGGAAATAAATTTGCAAATGAATTTATTCGTTTCTTTTCAAAATTAAAAAAAAAAAGAAAATAATTCTAGAAAACAAATAAAAAACGAAAACAGAAAATTATTGTTAGTGGCAGGATTCGATCCAGCTACTTCCAGCTACTTTCTTGAAATATTTCTTTACTAAAATATTTAAAAAAATATAGAATTCTAAAAAACTAATACAAAACGAAAAAAAAAAATTGGAAAAAAAAAGTCACATCTGGCAGGATTCGAACCCTGTACTTAAAAAAATAATTCGCGGCCTTTACCGATAGGCCAACGAACATTGCTTGGGACTGGCGAAATTTCAAATGGGATTTGTCGAAAGGTACGCAAATTCACCCCTTTTTTTGGACTGTAAGGGTTGAAATTGTTAACAACCCTTTCTTATGTGGGCAGTATATTGTATAATGAAGACACTAACCAAATTTCACGTTTATAGCTTTTATAGTTTCGGTTTTGTGATGATAAATTAGTTTGCCTCCCCTTTTTTACCCCTTTAGAGGTTGAATTTCAAAAAACGCTGAAACACGCCATTGGTTATTTTTATTGAGAAGCATTCTTGCCAAGTTTCAAGTAAATCAGTAAAGATTTTAATTTTTTTTCATACAATCTTTGCCCTCAATTTCAACCCTCTTAGGGGTCTTATTTTGAAAAATCCTTTCTTATCTGAGCACTACGTATTAACATAAAACTTCGGTCCAAATTTCAAATTTATAGCTTTTATGGTTTAGGCTGGGCGTTGATTTACCAATCACCCTTGTTCTTTTATATATATAGATAAATGCGAAATTGTAAGAGAGAAGTTTTTATGGAAGCAACTTATTTTGAATGAAAAAACAACGAACAAAGTCGCATTTTCGGTATGTTTTTATAAAGTTGTAAGGATACTAAAAGTTGTGACACCTTATATGAGTCTCACTTGATGTGATATAAAACAAAATCGCGTATGTAAAGGAATAAATCTAGGAACTGTAGGTAAAGTAGTTAAGTAAATAGGTCGAAAGCAAATTTAACTTTGCCGTAAACGTACTAATTTATTCCCAAAGACATTGTTTAATGCAAAATCTCATGATTTTAAGTCAACAGGAAGTACCACATAGGTACCCTTACCCTTTTGAAATTTGCGAAATTTATGGTCACATCTTTATAAAGCTGATAGAAACTGAAGACCAATATCGCGTTTCTGAGAAAAAGGATAGATAGATAGATAAAATCTTTATTTGTAGCCACAGGACATACACAAACAAAAATACATAGGTACAGGATCTTGACGACGATCCTATACCTTGGGTTTCGTTGTGGTACGGAACCCTAAAAGTAGGCAGCGAAGATATTCTGTGCCTTCGATGTGTGATTATAAATCGAAGCGACGCGAGTCGACTTGCACACCTGCGGTTACCCCGGTGCAGTTGAATGTGCGGGAATTTTGCAAACACTTAAGTTTCTCTTCTGACTGCGGAGTTATTTTATGAAGTACGGGCAACAATGTATTGGGAAGATTTAGGTACTTATTCCTTATTCATGTCGGTCATTTCAGGTGTTGGACTTGCAGTTGTAAAGTAATGAGGAAGAATAAAAACAGAAAATGTTGCCAGATATCGAAAAGGCATTTATACATGAAACACTGTATTTATTTGTCTGTTGAAGAAATTTGTTTTATAATTACACTAGCTGCTGCCCGCGGCTTCGCCCGCGTGAGTTTCCTTAGATGAAAAATCTTTTTGTTTTCCAAACTGTAGTAACCTAAACTCCAGTACTCAAAATTTCAGCTATTTGGTTATCCCGTGTCCCGCGGGAATATATTAGGTACTCGTAGTACAGTCGCGGTGTTAAAATGAATCAAAAGTGATATTTCATTCAATAAACGATCTTCGTCTGCTCGTTATCTACAATTTCCCGTGTACCACCACTCCCACCCCGAGTCCCTCTTTATCATATCCCGTGTCCTGTCTTCGTGTTTCTATACTGACGTATAAATATACGTCAGTAGAAAATGCTCATCAGGTTGAACGACTTTTGCTAAGGCCCCATTTCCATTTTTTATAGAGTAGCTGGTCTCTTGGAGTTCTTCATCAGATGTTGCATAAACTTAAATTTTTATACGTCAGCAGAAAATGCTCATCAGGTTAAACGACTTTTGCTAAGGCGCCATTTCCATATATGTAATAGTGTAGCTGGTCCCTTGGAATTCTTCATCAGATGATCCTGATCTTCGATTTTTATACGTCAACAGAAAATGCTCGTCAGATTGATAAACTTTTCCAAAGGTACCATTTCCATATTTCTTATAGTTTAGCTGTTCTGTTAAGGTTCTTCATCAGGTGTTCCAGTTTTCAAAATCACTTATAGCCTATATGTTGTTGTTGTTGTTGTAGCTATACAACAAAAAAAGTTTCATTCAAATCCGTCCAGCAGATATTGCGTGAAACGCGTACATACATATACAGACGGACAGACAGACAAAAAATTCAAAAAAAATGTTTTTGCTTTCTGTTATTCTTTTTAAGTGTCCCTCTATCCATTTCAGTCAAAAATACTAAATGTACTGTACAGACAAAATATCTTTACTGTTTTATTATTATACCCACGACCCCAAAATGGCGCAGCGCCATCTATTGAAAATATTGAGAAATAATTTCAGCTTACATTTCTCATTTTATCAACGCCATCTATTGGATATTTTTCTTGTCACAATCAGTAGATGACCGGAAATAAATTTGCAAATGAATTTATTCGTTTCTTTTCAAAATTAAAAAAAAAAGAAAATAATTCTAGAAAACAAATAAAAAACGAAAACAGAAAATTATTGTTAGTGGCAGGATTCGATCCAGCTACTTCCAGCTACTTTCTTGAAATATTTCTTTACTAAAATATTTAAAAAAATATAGAATTCTAAAAAACTAATACAAAACGAAAAAAAAATTGGAAAAAAAAAGTCACATCTGGCAGGATTCGAACCCTGTACTTAAAAAAATAATTCGCGGCCTTTACCGATAGGCCAACGAACATTGCTTGGGACTGGCGAAATTTCAAATGGGATTTGTCGAAAGGTACGCAAATTCACCCCTTTTTTTGGACTGTAAGGGTTGAAATTGTTAACAACCCTTTCTTATGTGGGCAGTATATTGTATAATGAAGACACTAACCAAATTTCACGTTTATAGCTTTTATAGTTTCGGTTTTGTGATGATAAATTAGTTTGCCTCCCCTTTTTTACCCCTTTAGAGGTTGAATTTCAAAAAACGCTGAAACACGCCATTGGTTATTTTTATTGAGAAGCATTCTTGCCAAGTTTCAAGTAAATCAGTAAAGATTTTAATTTTTTTTCATACAATCTTTGCCCTCAATTTCAACCCTCTTAGGGGTCTTATTTTGAAAAATCCTTTCTTATCTGAGCACTACGTATTAACATAAAACTTCGGTCCAAATTTCAAATTTATAGCTTTTATGGTTTAGGCTGGGCGTTGATTTACCAATCACCCTTGTTCTTTTATATATATAGATAGGAAGTGGTGATAACTTGATAAGCTTCGATTCATGTAAGTAAGATACCTATTAAGAAAGTATAAATACACTGTAATATAGGTCAATTAAGTGTAATCTAAAGAGAATTGATTTTTTTGGTAGGTACTATATGAAGAGAGTGAATCTCTGTATCAAATAATCATTAACGTCCTAAGAGACACGAAGAGAAAGGCTAATGGGAACTGGGTCGTATATCTTAGGACCATTTTGTTGTGAAAACCAAAACCGAATGGAAATCCTGGATGCAAAACTGACTAAAGTCAAATCCCTGCGTATGAAGGCAATTTACAATTTGCCAAAAATATTATAAAGAGAAGCTGCTGAAACTATTGGAAATCAACAGTCAAAACTGACATTTGCACAAAAAACTTTTGCATGTTTTAAATTGAATATGAAACGTTTTCGCGTCCAAAAATCTCCTGTCTTTTATTCTGGAATTGTAGAGAAAACATATATTTTTGAGTTCGCCCTTTCCTTTCGGTTGCATTCTGTCGGAGGCAGGCGTCCGTCGCTTTGCATATGAGGCTGAGGGAACGCAGAATAAATCCCGGATAACTTCGTCCCACAATCCCGTCTTGCGTCGCTGATTTTTAAATTCGAGTGTGTTATGGAAATTGATGAAAATAACCGCCGAATTTACACGTTTGATATCTTTGAGGAGGGCGATGCTTGGCATTTTATTTCTGCCCTGCATTCAAGCTTCAAAAAAAGTATGTTATAAAGTAAGTAGATATTTTATTTATTTATTTTTATTTATTGCTAGGCACATCAACAATATAAACAAGTAAAAACAGAACAGCAGATATTAATCGTATGCCCTGGATTGGATAGCTATCCAGAAAAAAGTGTTTTTTTTTACAAAAAATTGTTTGTAGAAATGATAATTATAACAAAGAAGTATGCTTCTTATAGCAACACGGACTCTCGCGGAATTCCTTGTTGCTCGAAGCAAAGAAGTGATGGGACTTTAAACGTATGTGTGACCTGTAGGCGCCATGCATAATGCGGTGCATAGCTCATACTAATATTATAAATGCGAAAGTGAGTTTGTTTGTTACCTCTTCACGCTTTATCTACAGAACCAATCTTCCTGAAATTTCGTATACACATAGTTAGAAGTACTGAGAAGGACATAGGGTACCTTTCCCGTGAAAAAGCACTGTTCCCGTGGGAAATTGACGCGCGCGAAGCCGCGAGCAAAAGCTAGAATTGCAGTAAAATAGAATATTATATAAAAAATGGCGAAATTCAATTCACTCTTTTATCGGATAAACTAAAAACACAAATATTTAAGTGTAGTTGGAACAAGTGGGCACTCCGCTGGCTGACTTTACGTGTGCTTGTCGGAGGCTCTAAGTGCCGGCTATAAATTGCGAGAGCGTTACTACAGGTGCATTTTCATTAGTCTGGTTTATAGCGGTTAACTGCTGCTTATCGCGGCGCACCCTTATTTTTCCTAGATATTAAAAGCCGTTATTTCGAATGGATACTCTCCATTTTATTAATAGCCTAGCTTCTTTTGTTATTTTTCTTTTTTATTGAAACGTTTAATATAATCATGGCATTAAGGTGGAAAGAGTGGGCTGAACCAATTTGCCAAGCAAGCAAGTTAGTCTTGAGTTTTATCCAAACAATATGAATAATAAATATGTTTACTTTAATTTATTCTATGTTAATTTACTGACTAATATCAAGTTTTATGTTTATTGGACGTCTAATTTTATCTTTTCTTTATTGTAGCGATACAAGTTTGAAAACCGCTAGCAAATAATTTACCTGAATGTCAAATAATATGTCGTCCGTTCATTTGGCAGTGGGTTCTTCGGATAGAAGAAAATTATAAAAAAATATTGCATTCCGCCAACCATCCCGCGGGATCGTCAAAAGCGGGATCAAACGCGAACTACTCTTTATTTAGCCTTCTTCATGAGGTTATCAACACAAAATTAACTTTTAAAGTTTGTCTGGTATTTTCAGAGTTTAAAGCGTGTAAACAAACTCTTCAGCTTTGATAAAAGATACCTATATAAATACCTAATAAGGCCCCTTCCCCTACCCCTACTCTTATTCAATTGTTAATTTACATACATATTACACAAGTGTCACAAAAATACTACTTTCTAAGACTAAATAAATCAGATTGCATGTTTTCGCCCCTGATACTCTAAAAGGCTTTCGTTCCCGAGACGTTCCATTTTCTCCATTAAGTTCGATGAAGAGAGCCAACTTACATTTTCACTCGTAAAATTGTTTTGAAGGAATTTGCGCCTTAAATCCGCTCTGGAATATGAGTTTCCGGGTTTAGGTCCTTTGTTAAAAGAAAATGAGTGCGGAATGGCGCGTTCTTACAGTTTGACAGATGTACAATATTTGTCAATGTTCCCAAACTGGCTTTGAAAGCCAACTTTAATAGCTTGCCAACGTGGAATGAATGTAAATTTGACTGTTCTGTTCGACGTCACAACTCTGCTCAGTTACCTATTTAACTTTCAGTTTTTGCATTTAGATTCTGTTTGATTTTGCATTATTAGAAATTTAATTTTAGTTATAACGAGCTGTTGCCCGGAGCTATTTTACCGGAGAAAATACTAACAACCCTTTATCTTATGAAACTTCATTACATGTACAGGAAACCTTCGTGAAAATTTTACCTAAAATATGACCAAAATGTGTCAATACAGTGTTTGGTGAATGTGAATGGCTTTTTAAAAATATTTATTTTTTATAGTCGCTTCTTACGAACATTTATTTGGAATCTACTCTTTTATCTACTAATGATGACTTTTACCAGTTTACCATTTAAACTTAATTTATAATTCGAGACTGATAATAAAGTTAAATCTGAACTCAATTACACAATGATAAATTACTAACTAATAATATTATTATATTAATAATATTACCTACGAGTACTTAATACGGGTTATTCCCAAAGTACTCCAAAAAATGTTCCCAAACTAATCCATGAAAAAAATAATATTTTAAATTAAGTTTCATTCTACTCCGCGGTAATATTAAAATGTTCTCAAAGTACTCCACGCGATTTTGATATCAAAAATCATTAATTAGAATAAAAAGTGTAGCTGACGTATAGTACAGTCAAGCTCAAAAACTTACAATATTTTTATGTATAAAGACAATCCTAACTAATATTATAAATGCGAAAGTGAGTTTGTTGGTTTGTTTGTTTGTTTGTTACCTCTTCACGCTTTATCTACTGAACCAATCTTCCTGAAATTTTGCATACACATAACTGGAAGTACGGAGAAGGACATAGGGTACCTTTCATCCCGGGAAAAAGCACTGTTCCCGTGGGAAATTCACGCGGGTAAAGCCGCGGGCGAAAGCTAGTTCCGTATAATTCAACAATTAAACATATTCAAAAATAAACAATCAAAAACATATTCATAAATGAGCTGTTTTTTACGCGACTGACCAAAAAGGAGTGTTATGTTTTCAGGGTTCATGTATGTATGTATGTAAGTATGTATGTATGTAAGTTTCTTTATTCCACCATAAGTCCTGAATGGCATAACAGATTTTGATGTGAGAGGTATTGATAGATTCCTTGCATTCCCCCGAGTGACATAGGCTATGTAAGTTGTCAGTCGTGTTTTTATTTTTTAATAATTAGCTTGTTTACATATTTTCCACCAAAGAGATTCATGATTATTACGTAAATGTAGGAATTCGGCTTGAGGGAAACTCAAAAAGTCACCGGTAAAATTATATTTTTGAAAAAACTTAAAGTATTTTCATAAAAAGAAACATCCAACACATTCGTTGTACATCCATTTTAATAAGCAAACAAGTAATACACATTTTCAATTCAAACTTCCTTTTAACTTTTTTCTTCTTAATTAAGAACCTTATTCAGAAGTTTAATTATCACGATATTGTTTAACGATTTTGTGACTGACTGTACATAGTGAAATATTTTATAATTATTTAGATGGAGTAGTTTGAGAATTGATATCAAATAATCTGCGGAGTACATTGAGAATAAATTAAAATACCTATGGAGTAGAATGGAAACAAAATAATATGTATTTTTAAATAATAATAATTTCGTGGAGTAACTTGGAAACACATGTATGAGATTCTTATCTTTTTAGAACAAAAGAATGGAGTACTTTGGGAACAACCCCTTAATACAATGCTATATGTAATGTAACATAGTAATAGATGTCTGATATAACATGGTAATAGATTGTATTATCATTTGATTGAATTAGTAGACAGGATTGAATACGCCTTATACCTAGCAAATTGTAATTATTAGTCCAGACACTGGCGATAATAATATGACAACAAGTCACATTAATATGAACTAATTGTTAAAATTTCAATATTTAAATATAAATGTTTTTATCATGGAAGTAATAAGTACGTTTTTATCTTTCAACTGACTGAATGTGTCATTAAAACTAAAGTCAGTAACAGACATTCTGAATGTTTCGACGTATTTTTCTTTGGGATCCCTCTCTCCTATCTGAGCGTTTTCCTGGTTGCAACCTCAGCATACGCGTCGGAGCAGAGAAAAAAAAGTACTCTCCTACTTTCTTTGTTTGTTTGTTTGTTTGAAATAACTTTATTGCACAATAACATAAATACAATACTAATACATAACAAATCCAGAAAATGGCAACGGCGGACTTATCCCATGGAGGGATCTCTTCCAGTCAACCGGTACGAAAAAATATATATAATAACACAAAGGGCAGAGGCTGTGCAAACAATCAATACAATACATACATTTTATAGAAATTGATATATATATATATATATATACTACTATTAAACTAAGATAGAAAGCGTAATGAAAGTAAAGCTCAATAATACACAATTAGAAAAGAGGATAAGGGGAAAAACAAAAAAGAAACATATAGAAAGTCAGGATAAGGAAAAGGATTTTACAACACGATTTTTAAAGGAGTCAAGGGAAGGTGCCATTTTGGTGTCTAAAGGAAGAGAGTTCCAAAGGCGAGGTGTTTTCTTTCTTTCCTTTTTAAGGTTCCGTACCTCAAAACGGAACCCTTTTAAAAGATCACGTTGTCCGTCTGTCTGTCTGTCAAACTCAGGAACGCTTAAAGGTATCAAGTTGAAATTAATATCGAATACTCGGATCCACGGCCTTTTTCCGTAAAAAAAAAAATTCAAAATTATATGTCAACGCGATCAAGAGATATTATCGCAAATGTGGCGAATTTTCGCATATTTTGCGTTTTTAGGCAGCAATCAAAATCTATGGGGTACTTCCCGTTGACCTAAAATTATAAAATTTGGCAAAAAGCAAGGTCTAACAGTACTTATACAGGAATAAATCTGGAAACTGTAAATATGTTATTAGAAGTCTAAAAAAAGTTCTGCAATCTTATTTTTGCGCTGGATTCTATATGAGTCACTGTAAAGTTAAGTTTGTTTTTGAACTTGACTTTTAGTTAGAGCTATTATGTGAGATGCTTTGCGTGTACGGAACCCTCGGTGCGCGAGTTTGACTCGCACTTGGCCGGTTTTTATTTACATTGTTCTTCTCCGCTTCGCATGGTCTTCCGCATGTGAGACTTGGCATGCATATCCTCCTTGTCGATGGGAAGTCTAATGTAGTAATACTATAGGCATAGAAAAATATTCAATATACTTTTAACAAAAGGAAGTTAAGTCTGAATTTCACTTGAAAATATATAAGGCATGATTAAACACAAAAACCCCATGCGAACTCCTGATCTTATCTTGAGTGTTCCTTTCATGATTTTATGGATATTTAATCGTGTAATTTAAAAGAGAAGGATGCGCATTACACTTAAGAGAAAAGTTAAATACATTGTACGTTCAGATACGAGTACTTTGATATTCTCCTTGTACATGATTTATAAATATTCATTTTTTCATTTATTAGAGCAACCCAGAACTTCGCCTTTGTAAGAACTTTTAAATTAAATTTCACTTAAAGTAGATAAGTAAATATCCAGATAAAACTTGTGTAACCTACTTTTTCTAAATATGACATATCTATTTCTGACGTAAGCCAAATAATAATATAAAGCCAATTTGAAATATTAATTTCATTAGGTTATAGTATTTTCTTAAAAGTTAGAAGCAGAAAGAAAAATGTCTCAATGAAGTTGATGAGGGTTTCTCGTTTGTCAAAAAGTAAACCTTAATAGGAGAAGCCCACAAGCTCTTGAAAGCATATTTGCATGCATCTCTCCTATACCTAGTTTGTTCATAAATAGTATTAATAAGTATGACGAAAATTTTCTGGAATAATGTTATATAGCGACGACAATGCGATATGAGCTTCGAGCCTTCCGAAGGAGTCAGTGTTGCTCTATGGATATGAGTATCAAAATGCAAGATAGAATTTCAGATAAATTTATTTAATGTGAAAGTCAAAGTTTAAATGCTGATTATATTGGTGTAATAAATTGTTTTTGTATTGAGTTATTTAAAAATTGTGTATACAAGCAAACATGTCTTCTTATTATTAATGTACAGACAATAGAGAATTTGATCATTAATATTTTTTAAATGAAGATTTTATTTCTTACTGATGCGGAGCGAAATTAAGGCCCATATGTAACGTAATAAAAACTTTTGTTCGCTATGAGACAGCTTGTGCTAAAATGAAACAATTGTTTACGAGGGTCCATATTATATTTCGGGTATTTATGGGTTCGTTGGAAGTTTAATGCGAAAGTTTGCTGAAGCATTACAGCGGCTGGCGGACTGTGGTTAGTGAAATCACAAAATAATAAACGACGCAGATGATCTTGTAACGAAGAGAAAATATGTTAGTTTTGTTTCGTCCTTTATTTTTATGTTCTTGTTGCTCGAAGTTTTTACGTTATCAAATGTCAAGTATGGCAGACAGCATTGACGCAGAAAAAAAATCATTCTTTGTAGACATACAAAGGCAAAAACCTAAATTAAATTAAAACTATGGCAGACAGAATTTGAATCAACAGAAGAGTTATATTTTATTAATAAATGAATCAAAGTTTGAAAATAAAATTTACTTACTACCATTTTGATTTTTAAGGTTAGGAAACAAAGGTTTTTTGCTTCTTCTAGCTTAGATTGTAATTGTCAACCAAGTGAATAGATACTTGGGTTGGGTTTGGGTAGCCTCTTATTGGGCACTCGTTAGCGATATGGGAAAGCTTCTGCTGTGAACCAGGGGAGACCATGGGTTGTTACCGGTACCAAATTCTCCATATAAACTCGCGGAAAGTACAGATACTTTTCGGTACTTTGTATTTGAGTTTGATACCGGTACCGACCGGTAACAAGCCCCGCTTGACTCCATTTATATTACTATGTAAATGGGAGTTTGGTCTCCTATGGCATCACCCGATTCGGTTAATTAGCCAGTATAGAGACGTGTTACAATTATTTTTCAGCTTTTAGTAAGTCTCATGAGTGTACCTCGAATGTAGGGTACATCTATACAAGTTTTATTTTGTGATAAATTGTTAGGTCACGCACACACCGCATCCTGAACCAATGAACCGCGTTATGAAGTACAATTTATGTGCGCCAATATTATTGTCCTTAATATTGCATTAGTTAATTTAGGCGCAGTGTGGAACTCTAAATATTTGCAAACGTTAGCAGCTGCGACTGGTTTAATTAATGCCAATTTCATCGTAATTTTATAATATGCTTGTGTATCTAATACATGGTTGATTGAACTATTTCACAGGTAAATGGGTGTGTGCATTTAATAATTATCTGCTCATGGGTTAGTAAATCTAATGGATATTATATATTTACGTATGCCGCTCCATACCTAAATGGCGCCACTCTCTTAAAACGGGGATGTCAAAGCATGACAAAGTCTGGTTACATAACCTAAAACAGAAAAGACTTCGAAGAAATGCAGCTCCCGTTACCGACTCACGTTTCACTTGCAACAAATGCGGTAAAAAATGGTTCACTAATGTTTCACCAAACAACCTTTCACAAACCATCACTTTATAAACTATCACTTAAAAAACTATACCTTTTAAAAATGTTTTATTTTAGAAACTCGTTATTTTAAAAACGTTTCATTTTACAAACTTTTTTTTATATAAATGTTTTACTCTACAAATGTATCGAGTATAAAACTTTTATTTTATAAAGTTTTATTTCATCAAATAACTCTCTTGACAAAAACATAATTTTACAAACCTACTATAGGTAAATTAGTAATCAAGGGCTGGCAGCTTCTTTGGCTAAAAGCTAAGCAATGCCAATGGCAAAAATAACCTAAACCTAACGTTTTTTCCACCCTCAAAGTCTATCCAGCTAGTCATAAAAAAAAATAACCTAAACCTAACTTCTTCTCCGCCCTCAAACTTTCCGGGTGGTCATAAAAAAATAACCTGAACCTAACTTCTTTTCCGCCCTCAAAGTCTTTTCAGGTGGTTATAAAAAGACTACCTAAACCTAACTTCTTCGCCCTTAAAGTCTGTCCGGGTGGTCATAAAAAAAATAACCTGAACCGAACTTCTTTTACGCCCTCAAAGTTTTTCCGGGTGGTCATAAAAAAACTGAACCTAACTTCTTTTCCGCCCTCGAGTCTTTCTAGGTGGTCATAAAAAAAAATAACCTAAACCCAACTTATTTTCTGCCCTCATGTCTTTCCGGGTGGTCATAAAAAAATAACCTGAACCTAACTTTTTTTTCGCCTTTAAAGTCTTTCCGGGTGGTCATAAAAAAAATTACCTAAACCTAACTTCTTTTCCGCTCTCCAAGTCTTTCCGGGTGGTCATAAAAAAATAACTTAAATTCAACTTATTTTCTGCCCTCATGTCTTTCCGGGTGGTCATAAAAAAATAATCTGAACCTAACTTCTTTTACGCCCTCAAAGACTTTCCGGGTGGTCATAAAAAAAATAACCTGAACCTAACTTCTTTTACGCCCTAAAAGTCTTTCCTGGTGGTCATAAAAAAAGATAACCTGAACCTAACTTCTTTTCCGCCCTCAAAGTCTTTCTGGGTGGTCATAAAAAAAAATAACCTGAACCTAATTATTTTCCGCCGTCAAAGTCTTTCCGGGTGGTCATAAAAAAATAACCTAAACCTAACTTCTTCTCCACCCTCAAAGTCTTTCCGGGTGGTCATAAAAAAAATAACCTGAACCTAACTTACAGCTCAGATCGTTTGGAGACAAACTTTCTTTTTTTTATTAAAAAACTAAAAATTGTTTATTTACTCCACAAAAAATGGCCTTGGACTACATTACATAAGTATGTGATAAACATTAATTAAATTTAATACCTTAAAGGTACTATCGTTGTGGAGATCTGGTGCCCGCGCTAGGTATCAAAGATCCTGTGTTGCAGGTTACCAGGTGGGGACCCGGTATGACACAATAAAAGGTATAAGCATGTTGAAATCATGTCACAATATGATTTGTGAGTTAATTTACAAATAAAAGAAGAGTAATGATTTCTGTTCCTAACCCTACGATGAAAATCTTGGGATCAGTGAGTTTAAACTTGAAACTTCATATCTTCTAGTTTTGGTAAATAATATTTATCAAACGATGTATTTGCCATAAGATAATTTGTCTAACGTTGTTTTACCAATTGAAAATTTAGTAAATTAATTTGTTTGTAAAATGATAATTTGAAGAAACACAATATTTGTCTAGTAATTAGTTTGTAAAATGATCCATTTTTAAAAGAATGAGTTTGACAAAGCATATGTTTTTCAAATGTATAGTTTTACAAGCGTTGTTTATAAAATGATTGTTTTTTAAATAATAATTTGTAATATGAGGGTGTACCGTAAAAAATGCCGTGCCGCTATCGGTTTATTCAGTCACGAGCGAAGATGCGGCAAATCCACCAACTAAAATTGAAGGACAACTTTGACTACGACACAGCCGCTGCAAAAATCATCTGTAAAAGATGTGCTGGCCAATGATGATGATGATGCCGCTCCATAGGCAACAATGCAAAATATTTGATATTAGAAAATACGGTTGTTATTTGCGAACAAAATCCGAAAAATATAAATAATTATTTGAAATATCTATATTTCAAATATTTATTTATATTTTTCGGGCTGCCACAGGACAAGCATTTTGCCTAGTGTGGGGCCAATGTTTATCTTTAGTTTCAATCTTTCCCTATCTTCGTCATTTGTCCTTAAAATGTATGTACCTTTTTGTCTAAATAAATATATTTGTAATTTATTTTGGAGATAAATAGAAAAAACACAAGAAATCCACAGTATAAACTTCTCAGTGTGCCCAAGATCTGTTGTTAGGGCAGTAATGAATTACAGGCAGTTTCTGCTAACTCACGCGCAACGGGCTGCCGAGCCGATGTCCAAACCTTTCGCTCGTCTCTATTACTGACGTTGACTTTTATAAGATGGACAAGGCAGGAGGAATGTATACAGTCTGATAGGTTATTTACTAAGGATTCCATTTAATATAACTTTATATACTAGTGTTCATACAAAAGTTTTGAGATATCATAATATGCGAAAATCATATTATGATTTTCGCCTCGCGGAAATTCGCGAAAAATTCGCGAAATCCGTTGGATGGTTGAGCGAATACGCAGTAACGGCTGTGGACTGCTGATGGACAAGGCAGGAGGAATAGAAGGAAAGCATGTTTAGAGTGGGAGATCATTTCTATCTTGCTTCATTTTGACATAAACACATTTGCAGAGATTCTCAAACAAGAAAAATCGTAACCTTCCTGTTTAGTTTAAAAGCTGTATTTCTATATCGAATTTTCAAATTTAATAATAGGTTATTAAATTTGAAAATTCGATATAGAAATAGGTTCAGTGACCGATATCTACCTGTCCAAAGTCGAATCAGTCTATTATTTCTTTTTAAAGCCCGATGGCTATTATTTTTTTTAATCGGCTATGCATGTTTTTGTTTGACTCGTCCATCTCTTTGCTGAAGTCTGTGATACAGGCTATTACAGGTTTAATGATTCACAAATGGCGGGTTTGCCTTACTTCTGTTGATAAAGTTATTTCGTTTTTATTTTTTGGAGATCTAATAAGACAAAAAATTATGCACTGCTATAGATCGGACATAAGCTAGTGCAAAACCAATAAATGTTTAATTTATAGTTACAAGGCATACTTATGCTGTAGCCTAAAAATAAGTCTTATTAGGTACTTGAAAGGACCCTACAGTCGCATAAAAAGCCTAATATAGTAATGGGCTCTGAGTCTTTCAAGGCCCTGCTTTATTAGCATAGCCCTAAAAATATCAATAGGCTTAAATTTAGAGCCAAAAGTCTCGTATGTCCTCGAGAACAATAATTGTATCACAAGACTCGCTAATAATGAGGGTTTTAGTAATTTTATTATAACCGAACACTAAATCATATGGATAATAATTTTATAGTGTATATAACTTTGTATATGATAAAATAGATCAACCTATCTGTATTGCAAGATTATGCCGACAACGAATCCGAAGGAAATATGTACTTATAATCACAATAATATTTTTTGTGATTTCAACGATACGTACGCATCATTCAGAGTCCAGATGGATATTTAAAGTAAAAAAAACTCACATTTTTAAAAACAATTTGTCATGGCTTGAGTAGTCAATTTGATAGCAAGAATAAACATTTTATAGGAAAATACCCTTTTAATATTCCCGACAAAGTGAAACCTGTCCGGGAAAATAATAACAGATCATTTTAATCTGCGCGGGCAGGCCGGCGTTCGGCGCCCTCCGTGAGAAAAACACCGAATGTGCAGAAGAAAAGCTGCTGTGGTGTATGATATAACATCATAAATATCTTTAATTTTCTTTGAACTACGTGGCTAGTTTTCATCGACCACCACTTGCTTCCGGTAAAGGAAATCAACGTGAGAAAACCTGCATTCTGGTTGATGATTATCAGCTACTGTGTGAAATAGAGAAAGCAATGGTAAACCACTCCATTTACATTGCCAAGATAGTTGTGTGTATTTCATTCCATATACTACTACTACGACCGTCAGTCATGAGGAATACGACTAATGGAGGAGGATATGGTTAGTAGAGCAAAGAGGTAATAAATCCAGAGGCCACATATTTATTACACATTTATTGCTGTACTTACCACGTATAGATAATACATAGAAAATTGAAGACATTAAAGTTGGTAAAAATAAATGAAATAAATTAATTGAAAATAATTTTAAGAATTATCTTTAAAAAAAAATCCCCCTCATCAACTAGAGTTATTTAAACAATCTTACCATGTCTTTTTATGATTTTACAACAAAATAAATTACAATAGACTTTTTAGGTAATTACTTTCCTGGTTAATAAATGTTTTACTTTGAAATGTTTAGGTTTGAACTAATATTTGATTTATTTTCAACAAAATTCAACAAAAAGTACTGTGAAGATTGTTTACATAATATGACAATTATGAATAAATGGACTTTACGATTTTTATCATGTAGGGTTTAGTCAGGTAAATAAAAATGGTCTTCTAGAACTAAATAATAATATTTTGTTCCTATTCATGAGAACAAAATATGAGTATCATATTTACTTTAAACCATTTTTTATTGTGGGCACGATATCTGTACCCTCGGCGTTTTGCAGCAGTGTTCGGCGGCCTCAAGGCATGAGCCACCAGCATTAAGACGTGATCAATTATCCACGTGCGTCCTTTCTCCCCTATCTCCCCACCCAGGAGGGAGTAATCGGAATTTTAATAAAATTCTTTCGCAAACTATAAAAATATGAAATCGATTATGGCGCCCCCATTTGGTGTGAGGTTTTATAATTGTTTTCTGTTTTCACCTCTAGAAATAGATGTAGGTATAGTACGTTTAGAAGGTTTTTACAAGCACAGAAAAATTGAATGATCTTTATCAGATTGACCCGGGTTTTGGATGTTTATCTATATTTGTATTTGTTATAAAATATAGTCTCGTTAATTTAGTGTCCCATAACACAAGTCTTGAACTTACTTTGGGGCTAACTCAATCTGTGTGATTTGTCGATATATATTTAAAAAAAATGTGTAATTGTGCCTCTATCGTTTACATTGTCTTTTTTATTAAATATCATAGGACAATACTCTTTTCGAATTTCGTTATTGATAGGATCGTGATCCCCTGGAGGATTCACTGTACCTTGTTGTGAAACTTTGTAAATATTTACTCGCCATAAAGTTTTCCGTGTTACAGACAGGAACATGTAATAAACCATTTTCGCTAGGTAGGTTCTTATTTCTCACCTTCATTTTACGACAGGAAACTAAAAGGTGAGTTGACGTTTCTTCAAGAACAGCTTTCAGACCATAAAACCGGATCAGATTTCGTTTTGAATAAATATTCATAAAGGTTCCTATCGCAAGATCTGAATTTCCATACGCAATATAGATCTCGGCGGCCGCGTTCCGTGTTTTCATTGTTGTGAAAAGCTATTAAGGATAAAAGAAAATTCGAAGTTTACGGCTATTTTATAGCACATTGACAGTTGAAGTTTTTATAGCAGTTTTTAGTAGAACGCTATAAAAAACCTATGTAATTTTGATACTCGCTAAGAACACGTTATTAGGATGAGCAATATGAAAAGCGATTGTGAATGTCGGTTTTCTTAATGACGACAATTTCATCCATTTATGTCTATAATAAAAATGAAGATACAGTCGGCCATTAACAGTTGTTTGAAAAAGTGAGAAAAGTTATAGGTTCTTTTCATAGGTTTGACAAAATTTGACGTCTTCGAATAAGTCGAAATATCATAAAAATCTGCTATTTGTCTGCTTTAATCGAGTCGATATGACTGGTTACGATTAAGAATAAATTCGAATCGACATTTTTGGTTACGTTCGAGAACATGGTACACATTTTAACGAAAACATATTTATATCTTTTCGAGACCTGAAAATTAACAAGAATTTCGTTTTTCAGTTTGAATTAACATATAACTATTATGTACCTATTTTTCGTAGTTTATATTGTATGAACCGCAAGTTTCTATAAAATAGGTATAATATTTTTCCAATAGCCGAAACTAAACTTTATTATAGTTCAAATTCCTTTCTCACGTGGATGTTTTTAGATTCTAGTTACCTAAGTAATGTGTATTCCTAAATTTTATAATAAGATATATGTTTCCATGCTGGTCTGGGACCGAAGAAAAAACATAGAATGTGCCAGCTGCTTCTCTTCCCGCGCAGATTGTAAAAGTCAATCGAGGGAAAGGGCTTTAAACTGGGGATTCCTCCACTCATAGTATGTATGTATGTATATTTAATTGCGATTTTACATGAATTTGTGATTCCACACAGACCTCATCACAAGTTCCTCACAATATTTACTATTTGATCAAGTATAAAAATTCATGAAAATCTACAAAATTGAGCGCAGCAGCAATCACATCCCCAGTATAATGTGAATCTGCCTGCGAGGCATGTGGTCATCGGAAATCTAAGCAAAATTTTGAGTAAAATTCGCGAGAAATTGTGCTTCATTTTCATCTTCTTCGCTTCATCGTAAGAAATTTCTGTAATGTTGTTACTTATATTTGAAATTTTATATACTTAGCTATTACAACTTTAATAAAGAGAGGCTACTGCGGAGATAAAAAAAAAACGTGTACTTTCATTTAACTTAAATTATCTCAATCTGTTTCACAATCACAAACAAATTTAGACTACAGAGTTAAGGGGGAGGCTATTGGCTAAAAAAAAAAAATAGAGTTTACACCCGTATTCTCAGTCAATAAATAGCTTTCTCAAAAAGTCAGCAAGTTATCAGTGAACTTTTTAGGGTCGCTGATGTCCATGGACTGTCGTGATTGCTTACCATCAGGCAACCTGCATACTAGTTTGCCTTTATTCTATAAAAAAAACTTTAAAAATCACCGTGGTAAAAAACACTTGACATGTCTCCTGTTTACATATTATTTTGTTATTTTCCCACGCAGGAAGTCATTAGGTAGCACCCTCTAATACCAATGAGTCGACAGAATCGCAACAATCAATTATCGAGATTTCCTTCTCGATCCCTTATTGCCGTTAATGCTCTAATGTATTAGCACCTTTGTTACGAAAACGTCTATATAGCTTAAAGCTGTCAAAGACACATCGCAAATTAAATACGTAGAACAGGTTATTAATTGAGGTGATACTGAGTTGATATATTACAAACGTACAGTCAGCTACAGACCAACCTAACCCCCCTGAGGGGGGGGTGGGGGATTCTAGTTGACTGTATGTTTAAGGGATGAGAACTAAATGTCTTTGTATATATAGTGAAACAACTGTTTTGCTGGTGAAAATACTCATGAATATAAGTAACTTTTTGTATGGAACCGACTCAGAATCTCAAAAAAATCTGCTGTTGCTATTTTACAACCCACTGGTCTGAAATGTATGCTGAAAAATGCAAAAGAATTACTACCACATTTTTTGATGACGATTTTTGATGACAATCGTGTTATGATGAATCCACAAAGTTATTGAATCCACAAAGACCTGCTTTAATAAGCTATAGGTATATTGTGAATATCTATGATGTATTTGTTGCTAAATATCCAAAAAAATTATAAATGGAACCCGCTTTTAAATGTGTACTAAGCAAAAGTGTCATGCACGGCGTACCCGTATATTCCAAAATTTATTAGCATACGTTACGAACACGTGAAGCTTGCGTAAAAAAATGAAGCCAATTTCATGAAATAACACCCCGATGTCGACACACGTGCGTTCAAGTACCTATGTTAATTAATAACCGAACGGATTTTATTTAGCGAGAACTCAATTTCATCCGCAAACAATCGGTGATCTGCTGCAGAGTTATAAACAGCTTTTATGATTTGTTTTAACACGCTGTTTATGTTACCTTGATCGATATAATAAACCGCAGGTTATTTTATTCATTATGATTTGAAAATTGCTAACATCAGTTAATCTTATTGTGAATGAAGGTTTCTTAGAGGGCGTATATCTCGAATGGCATGATTTTAGATTGATCTGATTAATATTCGGTTCTAGTCCCCTAGTTATGACCATAAAATATTTTAAAAAATCCCCGAAGAAATCAAAGCGGAAAAAAATTTAAGGACGTTTGTCAAAAAGCTCAAAGAATAGGTATCTAATTAAAAATGTTTTTATTGTTTAAAATAATTTTTAGAATAAGTTGTTAGATTGTTATAATTTATATTAAGTACTTTGACATTCCTGACTATTAATTTTTGATATACCTACCTACTTAATTTCTAATATTTATTAAATTTAATTTGTCATTTTTATTTATTCAGTATTTGGAATTTAATTAATAAATTAGTTTTTAAGAATTGAATTGTAGTGCCCTACCAGGGTTCCATGATGTACCAACTATAATTTATTATACTACGACGTTGCTTCCTCGATATTTATTCATAGTCCGGTCATTCTATGCAATCAATGTATGGGGAAGAAAAACTAATTCATAAAGTTTTGAAACTTGTCTGACATATACCTTCGGTTTTGGTATTCAACGCTCACTACCCTCCCCTGCCCTCCCCCTGACGCTACCCCCCCTTTACTCTGAAATGTGTCCCCTTTACCGGTTTTTTCACTTTTTCTCGAAAACTATGATAGAAACGAAAAAGGTGTCAAAGGCAAAGATGATCCTTATTAAATTCTTAATAAAATATGTCCCATGTCTTATTTTGTTAGACTTGATGGTTTACGAGCTAAAAGTTGTGTTTGGGGCACATGGGGAGAAAATGTACGTAAAAAGGGGTAATGTTGCAGTTTTACTATTATATCTCGAAAAACCCAGAATTTCGAAAACATAGTACTATTAAAAGTTTTAGAACATTAAATTCTGCGTTTAATGGGACTAAATACATATATTTTGGACCACTCTGTCTTATATACTAGTGCTCATCGAAATTGCACAAATCCCACAGATATTTTAAATGCGAAAGTTTTGATGTATGTTTGATCCTCAACTACGCAAAATCTACTGGACGGATTTGAATGAAATTTCATATACTGCTAGAAAAATACTGGGTATAGTACATAGGGTACTCATTATTCCGAAATTCCTACGGGAGTAGGGCCCCGAGGCGCAGCTAATATAGCATTTTTCATAGGTATTGAAAACTTGCTACGCCCTGGGGCTCCCCTCAGTTGGGAATTTTGGGATAAAAATTATCTTATGTGATTTTTCAAGTCTTTCTCTATTTGTAAACTAAATTTCGTCGAGATCCATCCAGTAGACTTCGTGTGAATGAGTGACAAAAATTTCAAGTTTGTATGGAAACTTCATCATTTATGATAATATACTAGATGCGCCCCGAGGCTTCGCTCCTGTGAGAATTTCAGAAAAAAATTAGATTATATGCATTTTTAGATTTAACTCTACTTGTGTACAAATTTTTGTTGAAATATGCCCGGTAGATTTTGTGTAATTGAATAACAAACATACATCCGAGACATCCAAACGTAAAAAAAAGTATGTTTGTTACTCAATTACACAAAATCTACCGAGCATATTTCGACGAAAATTAGTAGACGAGTAGAATTAAACCTACAAATGCATATAATCTACTTTTTTTCTGAAATTCTCACAGGAGCGAAGCCTCGGAGCGCATCTAGTATATATTATCATAAATGATAAATTTCCCATACAAACTTGACATTTTTGTCACTCGATCACACGAAGTATACTGGACGGATCTCGATGAAGTTTAGTACACAAATAGAGAAAGATTAAAAAAATCACATAAGATAATTTTATCCCGAAATTCCCAACTGAGCGGAACCCCGGGGCGTAGCAAGTTTTCCATACCTATGAAAAATGCTATAATAGCTGCGCCTCGGGGCCCTACTCCCGTAGGAATTTCGGGATAAAAAGTACTCTATGTGCTATTCCCGGTATTTTTCTACCCGTGTACCAAATTTCATCGAAATCCGTCCAGTAGATTTTGCGTAGTTGAGTATCAAATATACATCTAAATTTTCACATTTACAATATCTGTGGGATTTGTGCAATTTCGATGAGCACTAGTATTGGACCGAGTGGTCCAAAATATATGTATTTAGTCCCATTAAACGCAGAATTTAATGCTCTAAAGCTTTTAATAGCACTATGTTTTCGAAATTCTGTGTCTTTTTCGAGATATAATAGTAAAACTGCAACAATACCCCTCTTTTTAGGTACATTTTCACAACATGTACCCCAAACACAACTTTTAGCTGGTAAACCGTCAAGTCTATCAAAATAAGAAATGGGACATATTTTATTAAGAATTTAATAAGGATCATCTTTGCCTTTGACACCTTTTTCGTATCTATAATAGTTTTCGAGAAAAAGTGAAAAAACCGGTAAAGGGGACACATTTTAGAGTAAAGAGGGGGGTAGCGTCAGGGGGAGGGCAGGGGAGGGTAGTGAGCGTTGAACACCACAACCGAAGGTATATGTCACACAAGTTTCAAAACTTTATGAATTAGTTTTTCTGAAAACATAGAATGACCGGACTATCAATCAATTCACTATGCAGCTCGCTCTGCTATGTACTAGGCATGACACAATTTTTAGGACCTAGGGATAAAATAAAATAAGTCCAAAATTTACATCCGACTCTCGTCCCACCCTTACCTGTCACCGGCGGAGGCGCCATACTTCATTCGCTTTTTGTGTGCGGGCATGGCAACACACACACTACAACAATATTTTTATTTTCTTTATATTCCAAGTATCTGGAATATCTTTAAATTAATTTATAACCTCAGTGTCAGTGGAAAATGACGTACTTTAAATTCATTTCACTCGTAAACAACAAAAAATGTAAGTATTTTTTCATTACCTGAATATCTGGTTTGAATATTAACGATACTTTGAAAAAGTTATAATGCCTAACAAAATGTTAGATAACTACGTATTTATGTTGCATTGGCTACTATTACTCGGACGTAATCGTGATTTTACATCACACCTGTGTGCCCCTGCGGGTACTTTGATAACATTTAATCATAAACTCAACAAACAACGGTCGTTAGACCAATTGAATTTTATTTTTTCTCCGCTGACCCAACTATGCACCTACCTTCCTTTTATCTAGGAATTGTCTGTGCATGATGTTGCATAATACAATATCGCGAATAGTATCTCGCGTCCTGAGTTGCGATTTTACATGAATCGTAACCAAATATGCGTCACATGTTTAAGTCTTACATTTGTAAAAACATTTTTTCGTGGCAAAACACGAATCTACATATGTATTGATAATTTTCTTCTTATTCCTTGATTGTTCTGACCGTCGTAAAAAGTTAAACGCAAGGCCCAATTGGGTTATTTGTTGATGAAAGATTAATCATATTGAACTACGATATAACAAGTATGTTCAGAATAAGTCTGGGTCCAATTCTATACTGAAGACCCTGGAATAATTGTGTAAACAAGATTTTAGCCAAGCATAAGCTGTCATCATTGCAACATTTAAAATTAAACTTTTATCCGTTACGTCAATTGCTTAATTGTTTATTGTGATAAAAACGTACGTACCTATTTTGTACGCATTCGATTTTTTTCGATTTTAACGTTACTTCGTTAGTGACTGGATGGGTCTGTCTCAGCTGTATTCACAGTCTTAAAAACCCATCAAACCCCATTGGGCCCACTTGGTGCCCTAATCCTCCTTACCCATCCATGGGAAGGACAGTGCCCCAATATTGGGGACATTAAAATAGCTATGATGATGGCGGTTGGTCTACGGGTAGTCAACGAGGAGTCTACAGGCGATCTACGGGTACTCTACGGGTGGACTACGGGTGGACTACGAGTGATCTACGGGCGGACTACGAGTGATCTACGTGTGGACTGTGCTAAGCACATACAGAATTACAATGCGATTGTAGTCACGTGTGCTCCGACCCAATAGATCTACAATGCGATTGTAGACGGGGTTAGAATTACAATGCGATTGTAATCAGGGTTTTACACTATAGTCAAGCACATACAGAATTACAATGCGATTGTAGTCACGTGTGCTCCGACCCAATAGATCTACAATGCGATTGTAGACGGGGTTAGAATTACAATGCGATTGTAATCAGAGCGACTATAGTCAAGCACATAAAGTCCGATAGAAGAACAACAACAACGCAGAAGATATGCAGCTGCCCAGTTTCCTTACGCAAAATGGGCCCAATCAAGAGGCCTAACTACAAAATCTTCGCGCAAAGTAAAGTATTACCCAATATGACTACGATATAATCGTAGTCTAGTTTATATACTACACCTATATAACAGCACATATAGAACTACAATGCGATTGTAGTCGCGTGTGCACTGCCCAATAGAACTACAATGCGATTGTAGTCAGGGATACACATTTACCCTTAGAATTACAATGCGATTGTAATCAGGGTTTTACACTATAGTCAAGCACATACAGAATTACAATGCGATTGTAGTCGCGTGTGCACATGTAATTTTAATAAGTCTAATTTTTGCCATTTCGACTCGAGATGATGATGATGATTATTACCTTATGTAACTACAACGCGATTGTAGTCAGGTATACACATTATTACCCATTAGAACTACGACGCGATCGTAGTCTGGTTTATAAGTATTTTTACTTACTTACTTATTTTATACACACTTTTATTAGCATAAACAGAACTACAATGCGATTGTGGCCAAATATACACATTATCAGCCAGATATACGCAATAGAACTCCCAAGCTATCGTAGATAAACTATTATCCGAAGTATAACTATGCAAATAGTAATATTATCAGATGATAACCATGTAACAAAAGTGTGTATCTTACTATACATTTCGAACACCCTTTAAGTATCTCATACTTATTAAAACTTTACTAGACTGATACAGTCAAGTATTATTTTTTCTGGCTGCGTAAGTTCTTGGAACTATAATGATGTTATAACCATGCACTGTCAGTATTAACTCAGCTCTGTTCATTTCAGCTAAACACGGACTTCGAGTCTCAACTCTTGGTAGTGACAGATTATCTGTATGTATCTGTTGTTATAAATGTTTGAACATCAGGACTGATGAAAATCGCTGACCATTGCTGGTCATCATAACAGGTATGTACTCATACCAAATATCTAAACATTGGGGAGCAGATAGAGCCCAAGAGAAAGCTGGGAAACGGAGTTCGGTAAACTGAGGAAAGGAAATCCACTCATCAATCGAGATGATTATTCGCCAAATATACATAATTTAGATAATTTACAATATACACGTCTGGTACATTTATTCAATACTTTTAATAAATCGACTGATCAATCGATCAATCAGTTATTGCCTTTATATTTCATATATTAAACAGGTATTCTATGTCACTATTGAGTATGGCGTCAAATTTGACAGTATTTTAAATAAACTGTTCCGGCGATCAATTTTCTCCTAAAAGTTTGTATAATGAAATATTTTCATTGACAGTCCGGGTGACTCCGGAACCACCCAATATCGGGTCAATATCCGATACCGGTCTCTTTATCTTTTTATAATTAGCAACTCGCTTCACTGACAGTTGCCCATGTATCTTTATACATAAAGAACACATACCTACATAAAGTTTTATACATAAAGATTATAATACATAAAGATTCAGCTTCTTGACTGATTTTTTTGCAGATTGCATCCAATCCATCCAAAGTAATGATACCTAATACAAACTGAGATTATGTACTTACTTATTATTACATACTTTATTTCAATACTTACATATGATCAAGCTTATCAATCCAATTAACCGGCTTCTACGCTCACTATAGTTGTACAACAGCAACGCTCTAAAGCACCTTATAAATGGAATATAAGTGCCTTAAGCCAGTAAGAGCAGTGCTTTCTTTTTTGGGCAAATTAAAGTAAGATAACAAAGCACTTGTTTCTTAAGAACTAGACATTAGCCCTTAGCTCTAGCTTGAGCAAGCAAGTACTGAACAATATTAGATACTCAGTATGTTGTTTTTTAGTTTCTGTCTATGGGGATTTATTCAAATAGCCAATATGGCAATGGATTTTTTTTCTGATCGTAAATGTGTTGAATACTCTACGTAAACTCGAATCTTTGGAACTAATATCCCCATCATTCTATTAATAATTCAATTTCCTCCGCAAATTTAATTCAACAACTGGATGCATAATTATAGATATCTATCTTAGTGATTTGGATGCAAATTTTTTGATCAATAAAAAAAAAAAGAAAGAAAAAAAAAAAAGAAGACGTAAAGTAGTATAATATGGACCTTTTCTTTCTACAGCTACTCTGTATTTATTACAAATAACTCCTAGCCAAGGTCATCTGCAACGACTTGCGCGAGTAAGTTACCATTTGGAACAAGGAAGTAATCTATTATCGAGAATCTAATCACAATTAAAGACTCTCTTGTCATTACACGGCCTTTGCCTATACGTTACAGAACTTTTAGATTCTTCTTTTGGAAAACTAAGCATCATAACTATTTTCTTTATAATATGTATTTGTTACTGGAAACATAATAAGCTTGTACAGAAAGTACACTTGAATTTCGTTTGTTGAATTCAGTATTTCGTTAATAGTTCTAACTAAAGGCTCGTGCATACGAGTACGTACTCATAACAAAAGTTATATTAAAATCATCGTACTGTGGGTAGGTACCTAATACTACCTATAGTTTATACTCTATGACTGTAGCCAATTCACCTATATATTCGGCTAAGTACAGTCTATAAAAACAGTGTAGTTTATATAAACAGTATATTTCAGCAGAAATGTACCGACCTCAAATTTGCATATTCATGTTTTTTCTCTTGCAAACTAATATACGTATATTTGTCAGGTGAAGATATTCCTCGAGTACTTATAGAAAGAATCCTGAATTAGTATAGTGTCCTTTCAACTCGACACATTAACCATCTAGAAGTGTATGTTCATAATCAATACAATAAAGATTTCTAACATTAGGTAGTCAAAATTCTAGTCGCTATTCGTAAAATTAACTCTGAGCAAGCACCTCTGCCTGCGTTGAGTTTGCTATTGCAGACTAAAAAATGTTCATTCATCACATCTCTCTTAGTAAATATTTACGTTTTAAAGTTAACATATCCTATTCCCAAATAAGCCTGTTAAAATATCCTGTCTCACAGGAAATAACTATGATAGTGTTAATTTGGTTATGTTAATTATTGTCCCATAAGGTATACTCATAGAACTTTTAATCTGTTTCTTGTTAACTTCTTTTTCTCCCAAAATATCAAGGCTAGCAACCAAAGTCTGTATCCTACAGAACTTAAACATTGTATTTGATAAGCTTTAATATTTTTCACCATTTTGCATTACAAAATGAAAAAACCGTAATGGCATTGCATCACATAGCCTACTCGAAGAATTTTTTTCTTAAATTTCGTATTTTTTTTTTTGTTTATTACTAATATCTTTTTGGAAGATAATCGTAGATGCAACTACATTTGTATTTATTCATGTAATTAACCATCCTATATCAAAGTATCTAAGGATCCACTTTTAATAGCTCACATTAAAGAATAATAATAATTAATATTATTATAATGATATAAAAATAAAAATCTTGCAAATTTCGCAATGGTTCTAAACATCTGCATAGTGAATTGATTGAATAAATATCGAGGAAGCAACGTCGTAGTATAATTGATGGTTAAACAAACTTACCTTAATGAAGTTTGACCATAATTATACAAGACGTTGCTTCCGAAGATATTTATAACCCGCCCGTCCCAATCAATATGTTAAATACATATTACGCGATATCCCAAGCGCCACATTTCGAAATTTTGTTCTAAAGGAATGAAGTATGGCGCCTCCGCCGGTGACAGGTAAGGGTGGGACGAGAGTCGGATGTAAATTTTGGACTTATTTTATTTTATCCCTAGGTCCTAAAAATTGTGTCATGCCTAGTACATAGCAGAGCGAGCTGCATAGTGAATTGATTGAATAAATATCTTCGGAAGCAACGTCTTGTATAATTATGGTCAAACTTCATTAAGGTAAGTTTGTTTAACCATCAATTATGTGACCTTTGTAATACCATAGATACAATAAAGTAAATTGAAATATATTTACACTAGTGGTATTTCATCTAGAGAAGGCACGTCAAGCCTTTGATGCCTTTTTGCAGCCTAAAAAATTGAGGAGAGTACTTATGCGAATATTAAACTGTTTTTTACTGCCACATAAAAGTCCATACAGGCACAAGTCATTGACAAATCTGCGTACACTGTATTTAATAAAATACTCAATTTCGACTCAATGCGATTTCAGCTTTCAGTATGTTTTTAATTACTTCCTATTCCATGAAAGCCGTTTTCATTTTATAAATTCCATATGGTAAGCGGTCGCCAAAAATATTTTCTCCTCTATAATTGCGAGTGAGTGATAAAAGATTGACGCGCCGGATATCCGGCAGGAAGCGTGTGGAAGCGAAACCGGCGGCGTGAGTTATGAATGTCAAATCTGTTTTACGTCACTTGCGAGTGTTTAGATGAAGCACGCGGAAATATACACGCGAAATATAGAAAATTCATATCCATTTTTATGAATGTTATAAATTCAAGACTAAACATTCTCAAACTACGCCCGCTTCGCGCCCGTGTGAATTTAATGATTCTGGACAGGTTCTATATCGTTTGCCATCTGGAATTCACTTGCTCGTTTGCCGCTCTTTGTTATAAAAAAATATATACATATATCATCGGAAAAAAAAAACAATGGGACCGGTAATTAAAGAGATAATCGCGTTCATAGAAAAAGCACAAACAATCCTTTTTAATTAGTAAATTCTAAATGATACTTAAATAACAACAAGTTTATGTAAAGAGAGTATATATATTATTTTATGTTATTATTTATATAAGTATATATTTGAATTGATATATACATGAACCAGTGAGTAAAGATAATGACGTCTTACATCATGCGTAAGCACGTAGAAATTTAGGAGCAATTCGAGAATAAAGTGCGTTGAGTCATGAAATTGAACTAGAAAGTGGGTTTCCGCTGGCCACGAAAATTGTTGGAAAAATAATACTTGTGTAATACAGCATTCTACTTAGATTAATTGAAATATTAATGTTGTAAGTACCTAAGTAGATTTATGAGAAGCTTAAAACAAAATGAATTCTCCAGAGTTCCCGAAAATAAACATTAAGTATATTTAGGTAGGTAAGTAAAGAATACAACGACAAAAAATAGTCAAACTAGGAACTTTGTTGTATAATTTCAAAGATTTATTAATCAAAATTTTAACAATTTTAACCTTGGATCGAAAGCAACTGCTATGGTTTAAAACTGTGTGCAGTTGTTTGCGCCTTGATTACCTTAGTATGCATACTACATATTCTATGAATACCAAACCTCGACGTTTTGTAAGGATAGAAAACCTGGAGAGGAAATAATTTAAGATGAAGATACCTAAATTTTAGAGACACGTAGGTATCATTTGAATTTTAATACAAGAGCAGGCTGAGGAAATCGAATTGTCAAAAGATGAAGCGCCTCTAGACGTGAGAAAAAAATTACATAATTTTTTTTTTCTTCTAAATTTATGAAAGCGCCAGTTCATTGCGAAATTACTATATTTAAAAAGTGTAAAAAAGTTTAAACAGCAAAGTATACTTTTCTCCGTGTTCAAATTGCTAACAAAAACGCCCAAAACCACAGTAGAATTTACAGCAGTTCTTCAAACCTATGTTTTCCTCAATAAAAGAAGTCTAACGTGAATCTTGTTGTCAAAAAAGACGGTATGTGTGAAGGAATTCTCACGTAGAGGAAATGTGCCGAGATTTGCGCTTGTGGCGCCCCAGGGGACAGAGAGTAACGAATTTTGGGGAGACGTCGCAATCCAATAATGGTTTGCAGGACAAGTGCATTAAACACTATCGATGAACATTCTCGTTAGGAATAGGTACCAGCTATAAACCAGACTATATTTTCTGGAAAGATTTTGACATCGAAAAAATATATCTAAATGGATACGTACGAAGTGGTTTTAAACTGATTCCTATTTTCAGAAGGTTTATAAAACCAACTTAGGACAGGCATTTTGCCTTATGTGGAGCCATTTGTGTAAAGTTGTTGGTTATAAATTAAGTATAATATCATTCATAAAGTCTTTAGTATGTATTTTTTCCTTAGCTAGGTAAACTTTTGTACTCCATATTTCTCATCTGAGCGTTTTCCCGGTTGCCCAGGGTCCGCTGTCCTACTTTTTCTTCTCCACTTCGCACGGTCTTTGGTATCCTTAGTTGTAAGACCATTGGCACGCATATCCTACTTGACAACATTCAGCCAGCACCAGTAGATACTGCTAGGATTTGCTACTTCTGCCAGGATCGAGTGGAGGCGGCATACCTGTATAGTAATTACATTCTTGTATTATTATTTCGAAACTGATTACATTTATTTCATAATTTTTATAGTGTACTAGCTTTCGCCTGCGGCTTCGCCCGCGTGAACTTCCCACGGGAACAGTGCTTTTTCCTGGGATGAAAGGTACCCTATGTCCTTCTCCGTACTTCCAGCTATGTGTATGCGAAATTTCAGGAAGATTGGTTCAGTAGATAAAGCGTGAAGAGGTAACAAACAAACAAACAAACAAACTCACATTCGCATTTATAATATTAGTTAGGATTAGGATTTTAATGCACCACTGCTATTGGTAAAAGCCTCTTTTTATCTCACTTTACACTAAATTTATAAAGAGGAAGTGGTTATACGTTTATTCGTTGGATGATCTTCGGAAGAACTGAACTTGTTTCAAAAATTATTTCACCAATAGAAATCTTCATTATACTTGAGTGACATAGGCTATAATTTATGTATGCTTCTGAGCGAAGCCGGGGCTGAGCGCTGATCTTAATTATTAAAATAACTTTTGAATGGCAAAACAAAGAACATGAAAGATACTAAAGTACTCTCATATAGAAATTAGATATGGTGAAAAAAGGTGACGCATGCCCAATGCGTTTCAATAGGCATTGGATATGGTGGAGATTTTCGATGTGCAGGATTGAAATGCGATAGCTCAGTTGAAAGAGCAAGGTCGTATAAAGACCTGGTCCCGGGTTCAAGTCCTGCTCGCATGCAATTTTTTCACCATATCTAATTTCTATATGAGAGTAGTACTAATTGCATCTGAGATGCTCAAAAAAAAAACAAAAAATAAACATGAAAGATATTATAAAGTATATTCACTATATACGTATACTACGAGTATTTTCTAGTGAAAACTTACTTCAACTGAAGGGGATTCAGTAACGGCAAACTATTCCCGAGAGCTATCTCTGGCACTGACAGGTATGCTGGCTATTACTACTGGACCTGGATCAAAAAGTATACATGTTAACAGATATTTATTTAAAAATGGTTAGCTTAGATTTTATAACTTATTTTGTACGTATATTACGTGTATTGACGAAAATCCTAATCCTAACTAATATATAAATGCGAAAGTGAGTTTGTTTGATTATTTCTTTATTTATTTGTTTGTTTGTAACCTCTTCACGCTTTATATAATGAGCCAATCTTCTTGAAAGTTCGCATACGTATAGTTGGAAATACAGAGAAGGACATAGGGTACCTTTCATCCCGGGAAAATGCACTGTTCCCGTGGGAAATTCACGCGGGCAAAAGCTAGTTAAAAATAAATTAGTATTCTAAGCGATAACAAAATTTATTTTTCTGATATCCTCACATATATTTGGCTAATACTATAAGAAAAGGTAATGGCACCATTCCGCGCCACTGAGTGCGAATTAATGACAATTGTTATCAGAAACAATGGCTTCGGTGTTTCAGAAAGACTTGTGGATTTTATTATTGTTCTATATAGCACCAAGTTCTCTATAAAAGTTGTGATATCTTCCTGGAGTTGTGTGAATTTGCTAGAAGAATCGCTCTTTGTTGAACTCTTGTTAACGGTCGTAGTCGTAACTTTATCGTTCATTCAATTATGTTTAAAGTTGAGATGTACTTATTGAAACTTTGTTTCTAAATGTCCTTTTTAATTGTAAAAATATTACAGTTAAGTAAAAATTTAAAAAACGAAATTCCTAAAAAAATACTTTATCATATTAGGTCAAACACCTGATTTTCTTAAATCATACTTAATTAAAAGTACAGTATAGAGCAAGCAGTCCAATCAAAATCTTACGAATACTAACTAACTACACTTCTATTCTTTTCCATGGTTTTAAATTTCGTAATATCAAATTCGCTGTTAAATTCTGCTATTTCAATACGGAACCGTAAACGCGAGTGAGCGGGCTTGTATGGACTATTTACTACATCGTCTAGTCGGAGAGGCCACGCTTTGATTAAACCCTTTCGGCGCCCAACTCTGGGAGGTCGTTTTACTTTTATCTACTTTGCTACTTCACTCGTAAAAATTCCACCGGAATATTTTGGTGGACAAAAATAACATAAGTATTTGTTTATATCCTGAATCTCTAATTAGGAGAAATCAGAAAAGTTGTTATAAATGACTGAAATAGTTTTCCTCAAATCTCTCTAAGTAGTACCAAAAATATTTATTTATTTATTACTATTAACATTGGCACTGAAATTGTATTTTGTAATTATTTGAAGTTTTATTGTATTTTAGCACCTATACTTTATTATAAACTTAGAAGATACATATGTACAGATTGACAGTGTGATTTGAGTACACAACTTAATTGTAACGTGATAGGTCTTAAGTTTTCCCATGTAAGATATTTTTTCAAATTTTTACTTTATACATAGCTAACTATTAGCATGACTATTTAAAAATACAATATTCAAAAGGAACCTATGAAAAGTATATTTAGTTTAGACAAAATTGCGTTGATTTTTTTGGAAAAAAATATTGTCACGAACGTGAGCGGTGAGATTATAGAAATTGAATCAAAGTCTATTTTCGTGGCAACTTTATGAAGGCTCCCTTAGCGCACGTAACTTTTTAGCTCCCCAGGGTAAACCAACCGTCGTGAATGGCCGAGACTTTTCAGGATTCCCTTTTCTTGCCACAAAGAAAGTCAGATTCATTTAAGGAACGGCCTTTTAGAAGAGAAACTTCTTTGAAGCCTATTAAAGAATCGTTTTGAAAGATTAGAAGCCCCGCAAGCAAACGTTGCATAATATATGATTTTTTTTTATTTGACTGTGGGCGTATCACCTTATCTCATTGAAAATTTCTCTTCGTTTTTCATTGTATCTTAAATCTTTTAATCTTTTAAAATTAATGTTTTTATTATCTTTTTCTTTGATATTAGCAATAACATTTTACAGCTGCAGTTTAAACCCCATAGCCACAGCTAAAAGAAAATGCTACAAGTTATAAGACATCCATGGAAGTTAAAAGTTGCTTTTGCTGTAGAACATCCCGTATGTGATATCGAAATTTCACAACAAACTATTTTAAGTGTTTCAAAAAGATAAATAATTTTAGAAAGAAATCTATTGGTTGAATTTTATAATTTACTCAGTGAAGAAATAAGTAGGCAAAGTGAAAATCGGTTTAACTCGTCCTTACCTGCCCGCAATCGCCGACGAGATTCGATTCCCACCGCCACAATATAAAAAGGCTGCAAAAGTAGATTCATAAAATGTTGGTTCTATTTTGTGACCGAAAAAATTGTGTCAAAATGAGCATCATATTTGAAAACTCGTTTATATTAATTTATTGTTTCACTTAAGAAAAGTTTTAGTCTAACTATTTTAGGTAAACTAAGAAATTCTACTCTCGCCAAAGATTAGTTTATAATTTAACTTTGAAGACAAATTAAGATGCTGTATTTTGTATTTTTATTCATTCACCTAGGGGGTCTTTCGATATAGCAAAGCCCAATTAGGCTTTTTAGTTGTTGAAGGGTTATCAAATTATATATGTTTGTGCATTATTTAATAGCCATCAATGTATCTGTACTGGGCAAAGGCCTCTCTCTCCTTCTTTCAAGACTCTCGATATAAGGCTATATCGCAACACCCTTTATCAAAGTTCAGTTCGTCGCACCAGCGCATCCATATCATTTTCTATGCGATCATTATTTTGATCTACCGCCCTGAATGGGAATTGGATTTGCAGTTCTGCAGAGCTATGCATTACTACTGTAGATACTTTACAAATTACCTATTCCTCTTGAGTAAGACGTCTTATCTATCATGAATTTGAATTTGAAAGAACTAAATTCTATTTCATCGCTTCTTAAAAGAAAATGTTCGTAAAGATATTTATGTAAAAATTGGATCGAAAAATATATAAATCATAGCTCATTTTTCAATTTGAATACCAAAATTACATGTAGATCCAATATAATTATTTTTGTATTCTGGAATACCTACTGACTTATTTGTTTCTGTTACTTATTTGTTTTAGAAAAATAAAATAAAATAAAGGGTTTATTTTTATCAAATAGCGAATAAACAATCACCCTTACTCATACAAAACTTTGGACTGCTCACAAAACTAGAGCACCTAATTCAGAAACATGTTCTTATTCGAGAACTGAATTGAATTTTAACCTTTTAGCTAAAATAAATTTTATTGTACGCCATGCTATTGTTAAAGTTGCCGTAAGCCGCCAATTTACGACCCCTATGAAACGCGACGAGTGCTAACTGTGTTGGCGACGGCACAATAACATTCGCCGGTCACATTTTAGTGTCCCGGGACATTAAGATAATTGAGTGCTAACAGGCCATATCGGGCTAAATGAATTAGTTTAACTTACACAAAATTGCATAAAGCAAACAAGTTATGAGTGCCTCCGATGCTTATCGCAGTAACATTGTGCCAGGCAATCTCCAAGCGGCTTATATCATGGAGTTACGAGTGCGTTATTCGGTAATATATGGGTTTCATTTGGTTAAAAGCTTTATACATTTGCTGTTCCAAACGCATTTTCAGTTGCGACGAGGCCATCATTAAAATTGTCCTGTCAAGACCAATAAAATTATCGATAAATCTCAACTGGAATAAATGTGATTGCTTTTTATTTGAGTGCTCTCGCCCATGTATGCACTTCACGGTATACTTGGTACCTTTACAGATAAAATTAAGTATTTCTTCACCAACATAAAAGTTTCTTACTATTAAGTTTTTATAACCATGAAGTGTGCTAAATTGCATTGACATAGGTTAGGTAAGCAATAGATGTATTTTATATTTGCGTATATGCCCTAGTGAAAATTTTACAAAAAAGTATTACATAAAGACGCTACACCAAATAAAACCTAATGAAGCAGAATGATATAAACATTACATCACCATAAGAAAAATCGAATGTCTACAGTTAAATTCGAAAGTGAAGGGATTCCAAAGGGGTTGTTGCACAAATGTATGGGGAGCCGGCTATATCATTAAGCACCTATCTAAACTTTTCATTTTTGGGTCAGTATCAATGCCTTATAAGTAAATCCGATAAATTAGTAAACGAGTAACAAAATCAACAAAATCGTAATGAAGGTTAGGCGAGTTCCGCCAAAATGGCCGACACCCATTATGATTTGACGTTGACGCGCTTCATTTGACAGGTTCGATTTCCGGTACGTTCAAAAATGTACTTTTACTACATACGTGCCCGCGGGAAAGAATTTGTTTATTTTATTTATTATTCATCTATTTATGTGAAATACACATATGTTTTTATGATATTGCTTGTAACATGTGTTAGGAACGTTTACTTTAATTAATTTTCTAAAATATAATGAAAATATCGAGCATTGTATCTGATTTTCTTTATCATATTTTCCGAACGTACGTACGGGCGCCATGTCAGTATGACCATCATACGACATTAAGCGATATTAAATGTATTTTTATACCATAACAAGATCACGAAAAAACAAATATATGATAGTCTTAATCGGTTTTTGATATTATTTCTGATTTTTGGGGAACTGCTCATGATATAGCCTGTTATGGAACATGCCCTTTAGGGAAAACGAAAAGGCAGATGGATTTCCTCAAAGAGAGCATAAGTAAGAAGGGAGTTTCGAGTGAAACGAGCAGCGAGAAAACGAAATGAAGATATCAATATATTATAGTATATTAAAGTGCACGGCATAAGATAATATTTCCCATAAAAATGTTTATAGATAGACAGATAACAGGTGACATAGCACCACACTGCACCACACTCCATATGAGCAAATAGATGAAGATATGAATATGAACAACTCAAAAGAGCCTTGACCGCTTATAAAATACATCTACTTTATCTTCAAATATATTATTTTTTAGATGCCTATCAATATCGGCATCAAAATATTCCATTTAATATATTCGGGTGATATCTGGACTACAATTTTGAGTATGTCGCCCGCATGTGGCGCGTGATTGACGCGTGCCGAATTGTGAACAAAAAATTGCGTTCAGTATTTTTTACTTTATTTTACCTAAGGATTTGCATTCATTTTGGTTTAATATAAAATGCAGCATCAAGGGCTGTGCCTTAATTTCTTTCTTTTTTACTATTGCTTTCTTGTAACATATTTTCAAAGATCTATTAGCTGCTTCAATGGGATTCTAATAACTACACCCGATAAGTTGTTCTGAACGTTAGGGGTTCTACAAGATGAATCTATTAGCATTCTTTCTACTGCTAAAAGTGCTCAATACGACCAAAAATCTGCTTTTCTATGCTTATATACTTCGATGGATAGACGACCCAAATAGGATCTTGTCCACCGCTACCCGAAGCTTCCACTTTTTCTTTTTGCTGTTCTATACTTTTTTATAATATGTACTCGCCCAAAATATATATAATACTTATATTAGGTTTTTTTCGGTTGCGTTGTTTAGTAATAAACATCTACACATCCTCACTCACACATTCAAGCATTTGAAATTTAATATTAGTGGGAAAGTGATGTGAAGACATTGAAAAATAAGTTTGTAAAGCTCTTAAAGGTAATTCTGTTAAATCTTATTTTTATTTCTGTTTCATGATAAATAAGATTAAAGCAAAATTCTTGTCTTCTTAGATTTGTCGCAATCCGACAAAATATCGTGATCACATCCATCAAGCTGTCTTATTGTATCGACAGCGGATCGTTCGCGAAATAAAGTAGAGGCGGGTTTTTATTATGCGAAATAATCTTAAATCTTCGTAACGAATCACCAAACTTTCATTTAATAGCTGATACAGACGGCTGTGTGTGGTATTAGCATTAAATTAATAAATGATATATACGTACATCGACGACTTTATCATTGTCTGCTTTTACTATTGAAGATTACATGAAGAAGATGAGAGTTTGATTGTTAAAGTTTCGTCATTTTGGTTTACTTTCTACCTAAGTATTATAATGATACATTGTTTCCTTGTTCACTAAGGTTCAAGTGGGTGATAAAGTTAATAATTAAGCTTTCATACGATTGTAAATGATAAAATATTTAAACTTGAGCGATTTTTCGGTCTAATTAGGGATTAAACCGAAATAAAAGTGCACATATTCAAATTAACAAACAGACACCAGAGTGTTTTAATAATAGATCATAGTAATTTTACGATATTACTTGAAAACTGGGTTGAGTTGTTGGTTTGCTCGATAAGAAAGTTCAGTTCGCTAAGTAGGCACATTACTGGGAAACAGGAAAACATTAGGGTTGTCAGGGACTGGGAGTGGCGCCCCGCCAGATGCTATTAAAATATGCTATCCAATTGGCCCCTCCGACTTCGCTCAGACCGTAACTTTGTCAGTTAAAAGGCAAATGAATGTAAACATGTATTTGAAATTTTGAAGTTTCGCTCCGTTTTAGCATAAGTGAATCTCTTGTGTGAGATTAGTATTTATATATGAATATGTTTCTTCTTAGTTGAAAATTATATTTCACCCCCTTAGGGATGGAATTAAAATATTCTTTTCTTAGTGCTCTTTTACGCTATACAAAGAACCTCTGCAAAATTTCAAGTTTCTACGTTGGTTTGGTGTCTGCGTTGATATCTAAATCAGTGAGGCAGTCAATCAGCACTCAATTTTAAATATTGATAGATATAATTTATTACTTCATAGTATTGATACTAATACCAATGTCTGATGCCATAACGCAACTTTGGAAAAATCTAACACTAGGGTCACATGATGGCAGCGCAGGACCGGTCGTTATGGAAATCCTTGGGGGAGGCCTTTGTCCAGCAGTGGACGTCTTTCGGCTGACTGAGAGAGAGAGAGGGTCACATGAGTAGTTAAAAGGGTACAGGGTTATCTATAGTTGTGTTGTATTCACACACAATAAGAAGAAGAAGAATAAACTAAAGAAAACTTTTAGTTAGGTACTTTCCTTATGAGTAAACATTTACACTTAACTTGACGTTCAAAGTCGCTTTCTTCAGTTTAACTTTCACAGAGAAATTCATATTAAAGGCGAGACGTTTTGACGTAAGTGCGCATCTTAACTGCGAAAGGCCGGAATCTTAAGGCAATGGCGTAATTTGCACAGAATAATATTGAATCGTGAACAGCCATTTGCACTTCTTTCCTTGAATCTGCGTTTGCCTTTTATCTTTCATTTTTCTGTCGTTATAACTTAGATATATAGGATTTTATATTGATAAAATTTGATAATGATTGGGAAAACTATTTTAATTTCGCATTTTAATTCACTACCCTTTGGTAAATGTTACGTTTTTCGCAAAAATTAACACTTTAATAAGTAATGTAAATATGTTTTTGACTATATTTTTTTTGTAATTTGCTTTTACTCACCTTAAATATATTTACGCATTTCAAAATAAAACAGCTGTAGGCAAATGGAAGTAGGCCGTGAGGCTAATTTTCAAGTTAATTATAAGACGGGGAAATTCCATCACAAAATACGTGACTCAACAACAAACAAATTAAGTATACGGGGAATTCAGGTATGCAATTAATGCTTCTTCGGTGGTGTTTCGTCAAAATTTGATGTGTTCATTGCTGAAGTACAAAAAGTTTAATGTTATTAATTATAAAGCTTTAATGAGTCTTTATGTTTGCCTAAAACAAGATATACCAATCTATTAATTGTTGAGTAGGTAAGCGTTTTATCCTATATTTTCAAATTAATATTTATTACGAATCATTTTCTTACATTTTTGTTAAATTTTTCATAATATACCTATGGTACTTGTCAACTATACTTACTATATAACTATGTAAACTGGTTATAAGGAATTACATTTTTAACAATTTTCAGCTGAATCTGTATTTGAATTACGTTGTTTGAATCCTTAATTAGCGTTGACATTTAGGTGTCCTAATTTCGTTGAATGCCAATCAGGGCAAGTTCAAACGCTGCTTTAATTTTGGAATTAACTTAATATTTTGTAACAATATCGATATCATAAGAGTTCGGAATAATTTTGAAAAAGGTTACCAGTCAATTTTGGAAATAAAAATAAATAAATAAATTGCATTTGGTATGGCAACAAAGGATTCTGTGCTACTTTTATTAACATTTTTATTGAAAGACAGCTAGTATATTAACGGAATACATGACATATATTTTTTTTATCTCTATGTAATTACAAATGGGGCCAGTTTTGTGTACTTCGGATTACAGTGCGCGGCTGCTAACTAGAGAATTGCGAGCGCAAATTAGCCGCAGCCGACAACATCTGAATAACAATCAACACAATTAGCCCACACTGGGGTACAGATTGCTCCATAAAGCTTATTGTACACGATCACTTTCAGGGTACAGTTGGTACAGTTTTGAAGCCACCGATTTCAGCGAAAAAAGTCATCTGATTTACCATGTCACCATTTTTCAGTCTAATATCAATCAATAAGTAATTGACTAATGACAACAGTCGTGTTGCAGGATTTTTAAAATTACTATTGATGTTGATAATTTTGACCACAGCATAAACAGGAACTAGTGCTCTACCTTTTTAAACCGAAATGCAAAATGCCACTGATTTTTAAATGCGAAAGTTTGTATGAGTGTGAATGAGTATGTTTGTTTTTGTTATTCAAACACACAAAATGGACCAATTTTTGTAGGACGTTTCATTCACACGGATCAATTAGGAGCGGAAGAAAGTTAGCTATGTAGCTTTAATATGTTTAAAAAGTAGGTTATTAGAACTCGAAATACTCAAACTAGTACCTATTTGTTCTAAATAATGAAAGCTAACTTTTACAAATATTTACTTACTGTTCTTGTGAAATCAGCCTAACCCAGCGAGCCCTGATTGTGCTTCGCTGAAAAATCCGATTAGCGAAGTTTTTTGTTGAGGTCAGGTAAGACGACGCCGGCAAACCAGCTCGGTAGTTTGATAACTTTTGGCCTGAGTTTGGGTTTAACTTTGCTTCCTATTGCAAATATTTTGTACACCTAATCAGAAAATTTAAAGATACCTAGACCCTTTTCAATAAGCGAGAACAGGGAGAATAAAATGAGATGAAAGTACGTTTTAACTAGATTTTTAGCGCGGCTATGCTCACTCTCTCACTTAGAAGGAATTTTGAAAATGACACCCCTAATATGGTTTAGAATTTCCAAATTTCATATAAGTAGGTAAAATTTTACATTGGTATACCCAATGGATAAACTAGTTCCCGTGATTAGTTGCGTCAAATAAAATCAAATAATTTATTTGCAGTAAATAAGGATATAAAAACTGTTACAGATAGTGTCTTTATACCTATTTAACTATAGTTAGCATGCAAATTTTAAATAATTAATTACCTGCCTGCCTTAGCGTTTTAGCATTTGAAGAGAAAATTAGTCCAATTATTTTTTTTTTAAATAATGACTTTAATCTGACGACCTCCGTGGACGCCAGACTGCCACACCGGAGGTCCTGGGTTCGATCCCCGGTCAGGTCAAGATGGAAAATGATCTTTTTCAGATTGGCCTGGGTCTTGGATGTTTATCTATATATGTATTTGTCATAAAATATAGTATCGTTGAGTTAGTATCCCATAACACAAGTCTCGAACTTACTTTGGGGCTAACTCAATCTGTGTGATTTGTCCGTATATATTTATTTATTTATTTATTTAATTACCATATACAAAAATTATCCATATATTTTTTCCTAATTACCGCATACTAAACTACATAGCAGCGGTCCCAGTGGCGTTGCAAGTAGCAGTGTTTCTCTTAGTAGCACATAGCGTGGGAATCTAAATTCGTCTGTCTGTCTGCGGTATCACTGGGCGGCGGAGGAAGGACCGGGAAGTAATTAAACTTGCTACTCAACTATTATCTGAGGAGTCACGAACTCGCCCGTGTCGTGGGATGTGAAACTTTTCTTGCTGAAATTAATCCTTACTTTAATCCAACAATCTTTGTAAAGTCTCTCGAGGCTTCTAACGACGCGCAGGTGTGTCCGTCGCTTTTTATTATACTACTGGCTTTTTCCCATGGATTTGCTTATGTAAACGTCAAATCTATACTTAGATATATGTATAGTGTTGCAAACTAACAAGCAATGAGTGTGTTTCTCGTTAGTAGAAACTTGTTCATTTATTTGCTTGCCCGCTTATTCAATGCATGAATAATGGTAGAATACTAACACAGCTTAACAAATGAGAATGCTATCGACTTCGTTTGCTTACGACATAGTTTAGTTTGCCTGTCGATTATTTTAATTTACATCCAGCCTATAAGCATTATCAAAATATTAAATAGTGATGAGAATTAAATTGAACTAATATTTTTAATGCAAAAATGTTTGGTTATTACTCATCATGCACCAAAATTTGGATGAGGAGAGGATAATTTAAAAAAATATATAGGCTGGCCTTGGGTGATAATAAAACAGTTAGCTTTCGTTCTTTTTAAGTAGGTATAGGTTGCTATTTGGAGTTTTATGATTGACGGACTTAAATAATTAATAAAGTTAACGTATGAATTTTCATTGGGTAATTAGGTTAAAAGCGTAACGCTTGGTTGCGATGCGAGTGGAACACTCTTAATTAGAAGATAAATTTCGGAAGTGCGTAGTGCACACATGCTCATTGAACAAAAACGTACCGGAATTGAACGTTAATCATCTGAAACTGACAGATTTCACAAATTTAGGCAGGTAATTAAATTTTATTTAAGTAATTAGGTACCTACGCATGTGTAGCAGGGAATTTATTATGGCTGGTTCATGTATAAAGTACATGCATATAAAAGTTATGTTTTTACAATTTATGTTTTCACAGAAAAAAAATTGGCATAGTTTTAGTTTATATTTTCAATTATATATTTGCCAAAAAATATAGATTTACTGTTTTGAATTGTTGATGCTTCAGCTGTGTATTTCTCAAGTTTTCAAAATACCTGCAAAATAATATAGTTATGCCAAGGATCGGAATAAATAATGTGATAAAATAAGAACACTTCCAATGAAGTCATTTGTATTAATAACACTTTCTTTCTAATATCTACGTCACTTCAATGACTCTTAAAAACCTTGGAACTTATTTTGGACTATGCGCACTTGCAGTTTCGTTTATTTTCCTATACATATTATTGACCGAGCGAGCGAAGCGAGCGAGGGCTATAATTCAAGTTGGAGCGAAAAACACATTGTTTGTATGTATGTATGTATGTATGTATGTATGTATGTTTGTTCCGCGATAACTCTCGAACCGTTGTTCCGATTTTGATGAAAGTTGGAATATATGTAGGGATGGTTAATAGAATTTTCAAGTTCGTTGGGCATCAAAATCGGTCCAGCCGTTTTTGAGATATTTAATTTTTTGTGAAAATAAATATTGTATTTTAATAGTCGCGAGGTCTACGTTCGCAGCGAACGACTAGTATTTATAATCTGCAGTGAGTCTACGTTGCAAGTAGTGCCACATGACAGCAGTTTACCAACCAACTGCGGCGGTGGTGGCCAAGTGGTAATGACACCCGCCTGAGGTCGGATAGGACCCGGGTTCGAATCCTACCTGTGTCACATGAGTTTGTAGACAATCTGACTCATGTATGGTAGTTTTCTCATAGACCACCACCTGCTTCCGGTGAAGGAAAACATCGTGAGGAAACCTGCACATTGGCTGACTAATTAGTTTACTAGTGTGTATACGGCTACTGCCACTAGATGGTGGTAGTCGTAAAAGTCATGTCAGATGCCTTTAGGCGACTTGAATAAAATCTGACACCAGTGTTAGTGATAGATAACACACTCGAAAAGAAGAAGACCAACCAACTATGAAATACCTTGTGTTTCCGGCGAAACCGGCGCCGCACCACGTTCATTGTTCACAGTTGTGGGAACAAATCCGAGGAGTAACACAACATACTATAACTTCCTCAGTTTCGTTGTCCGTCTAGCCTGCCTGCCTCTACCTATGGTTTAGTTGTCCGTCTGGCCTGCCTGCCTCTACCTATGGTTAGTTGTCCATCCAAGCTGCCTGCCTCTACCTATGGTTTAGTTGTTCATCCATCCTGCCTGCCTCAATACTCAATATTTTATTGCATCCATAAAGTTACTATGGTGACAAATAAATGATAGTACATTTATGGACCCTGTCGGGCACAGCAACTTGGGTAGAAAAGAGGAGGTCGCATCATCTCCGACAAATCCGAGGAGTAACACAACATACTATCCGAGGAGTAACACAACATACTATAAGTTCCTCGGTTTCGTTGTCCGTCTAGCCTGCCTGCCTCTACCTATGGTAAGTTGTCTATCTAAGCTGCCTGCCTCTATCTATGGTTTAGTTGTCCGTCCAGCATGCCTGCCTCTACCTATGATTTGGTTGATACTTGGTTTTTCTCCGGAAGTTCTTGAAGAAATCACCAGATCGGCCATATTTTTTAATCCTTAATTCACTTTTAATATGGAAGTCCAAGCGGGAGAAATTTAGATTAACCCACCAGACGAATAAAATTCAAATTTAGTTCAATTTAAATGTAAAAAATAATAATATATGCTGTATAGTAGCATAGCATAAATAAAGTTCTCCCACTTTTCCCTACACAAAAAATAGTTTGATGGCAGAACCGTAAAAAGTGCGTTAAATGTGGTTTACATTTTGATTCAAAATGTTCTAAACTGCTGCCCTTTTTAACATCTTAACGTTGATTTTAGATACGTTTATGTGATTATAATGTATATAAATACGTTATCAAAGCCGCATGCTCGTAGTTTCATGAAGTGCCACGAGTATCCGGCAAAACCGGCGTCTGTATCATGCTCATTGTTCGCTCAATACTCCCGCGTGCAAAATACCACGCATAGTTTGTTTGCGATAATGTTATCCAATAAAATGTTGCCAGCTCCGGCGTACAGATAGTACAATGCAATGAAATACCTTTAAACATAGTAGGTTTATCGAATAATAATTTCAAATTTGTAGGTGTTCAAATTTTTTAAGCAAGTTAGAAGAAAATAAAGCCCTCCTATTGTGCTTTTACTTCTGTATTTTGTACAATAAAGGTTAAATAAATAAATACAATTCTATAAGAGGCGGTAATAAGGCAACCAGGGCACGATAATTTAGTTTTTATGGGAAAAATATATACATTATTGGTGGGAATTGATACTCTTCTTTTAAGACGGAATCAGATACCTAAGACTCAATAGTAAATAATGGTCCTAGTAGCTATTAAAATAAAACAAAACTTAAAATAATAATGTTGACATGAGACAAAGGGTAGGCTAGAAATATTGTCTCTACGCATTCACAGACAATTACAACTCTGCTGCATTGCTATCTGAAATTGAAATCTGTATTATTGCCAAATCGCTCCCACAGGATAAGAGAATAAAATTTGTAAAGTGATACATTTCAGATATCTTAAGAGGCAATTTTATGTGAACATACTTAACAACTTATGTACTTAATTGCCTTACATCATCCTACTTAATAGAAGAGTGTTGTGTTATATGACTATCTGTGACGTCATAAAAATCAAGTAGCGCGATTTTACAGCAGTAACTTCAAAAGTATCTATAGGTATTTTAATCATCGCAAGTGTAAGTAACAACGATTGTTTTGAAAAAACTTTCTCATCTCAAATTCATTCTCATCGACTAAATACCAATCTACAGAATTTGGTTCATCCAAATTATCTATTTTCAAGTATCGATACAGAAAACATAGCACGTAGAAACCTCTACATAACAAAGTTTATCATTGTACCGAATCGGGACCAAAACATTTTGAATTGTTCACAATTGTTGGCTGTAATCAGCAGCACGTGCGAACGCAATACAAAGTTTTGTCTTTATCACATTCAATTTCGGATTACTTAGTACCTATTGGTTCGGATTTAAGGATAATTTTGCTGTTACGACCTTCAACTTTTAATATAAACAAGGGTCCAAAGACAAAGCAAACAAATGTTTATTATTAAAACGTGTTCTCGTTATCAGCTGTTTCACTTCTGTTTTTACTTCAGTATTCGAACTGAGGTTGTTTCAGGCTTTTCAGTTGTTGTAGATGAATTAGAATTTACTTGTTAAACTACCTGAAAAAAGTGTATCATATATATTTTTTGATAGGGATAAAATTCGTTTAAACGACACTGATGAGCTTTTAAAAATTCTAAGTATAAACACTGAAAAATACTATAAACTCATTAACATTTTCAGCACAGATATTACAACAAACTTGAGTCCAAAAATCACGTCCGGACAATGGAAAATTGACTTTAATAGAACTTAATTACAAATCGTCAGGGTAATGACCATTTGCGACGACTATGCTTTGCAATGAAAATTGGATCAGGCTTTGATTGATTTCGCATTTCAATTCGACATTTGACCGTAAGGTGCATCCATACAGCAGTTTAAATAACGTAACATTATGTAACATTTTGCTACAACGCATGCTCTGATACGTCGTTATTATTAAATTTAAATCACATAGCACAATCAATTTATATAACGTAACTAAGATATAGTGTGTAATAAAATAAAAGTTATTTAATGATTTGCAACTTTTGTTATATTTTGTTAAAAAGTCAATCAATACTTAAATGTTATTCAAAATACATGGCCTCAAAGGCTCTTTTCGATTTTTCGAAAGCAAAAATTTAAATCGTGAGGTTTAAATCTTTGCTTTTTGTCAAAAGCATAGTTTGGCTATTTCACAGAACAGTTGTCTATTTCGGCCGAGACACATTTCACATTGTACTATTACAATAATTATTTTTGGTTCAATAAAGCGTTATTTATTTCGTGAACCAAATAAGCCCATGGCTGTAATGTGTAATGCGTTTCTTCTATCCAATCAGAGTTGCCGCCGCGGAATCGAACAGGAAACTTTGTGTGTTACTTTGCCATTAAGGGAGACGTGGAAAATTAACAAGGAGCTTTGGCGTCGCAACCTGCATGAGAATGGCGTCTTTATCAGCCATTATTCCCTCTCCTTTCTGCGAATTTGTCTTATCCCTCACAGTCACGCATGTCAATGAATGAGGAATATCTTTGGCTGTCATCTAAACTTAAGGAAGGATGATTGAATCCAAAAGTTAGGCGACACAATGTATCCTATGCAATAATTGAATTATATGCCAACGCAGACGAAGGTTAATCTATGAGAAATATATAACGTACTAGTATTTGCCTGCGGATTTGCCCGCGTGATTTCCTACGGGAACAGTCCGTTTTTCCGGGCTGAAAGGTATCATATGTCCTTATCAGTACTTCTAAGTATGTGTATGCGAAAGATTAATTCAGTACATACCTAAAGCATGAAGAGGTAACAAATAAACCTACGAACTCACTTTCGCGTTTATAATGTTAGTTATAGGATACTTACACTGAAAATAATTGTTGCAAAAATGAACAGCGAGAAAGTTGAGGAAACAGCTACCTACTTGATTTCTATTTGTTAACTTTGAAATAAAAAAGTTGTCAAATTTAATAATGCTTATTTTTTGTTTGCACCTCGTTTACACAACAAGCATTCGAAACTCGCTTAGTCCGAACTTTTTATCGCCGTTAAGGGACATGCGGCCGGTTGATTTCCGCGGAAGCTATCGCGGCAAAAATTAAATTACAAGAGTCGTTACTGGCTGAGGGGACGTAGTTACGAGCACTAAAGCTAATTAGTTAACTCGGAAACTAAGCGATAATTTAGATTGGAGCGATGCGATGGCGGATCGGGTCGCGGAAGGAAATTGGGGGCCTCAAATTGAATTATGTATTCGCTCTGAATGATGAGAAACATTTATGATCCCTTTAACACAACTTTCCAGTAGTATTTGTTTGTTGACTCGCGAACTATGCAAAACTTTGCTGAAATGAGTTTATCTTACACGAGAGCTGCACTGTCGTGTAATTATAGCAACGGTAAATACTGTCTGGTTTATTTCAAACAGGTTTATGTTCGACTCGACTTAAATTAACATAAGAGACATTTTACAAGACTTTCCAAATAAATTAAAATTTAGTAGGTGTAGGTTATGATTGTATGCAAGATTTAAAAAATAATACAAATATCCTAGAGTACATTAAATTTCTAACAAAAAGCAAGATGTACAATAAAGGACAAAATTTCTACTGGATTAAAGCCAAACGGATCACGTTTCGCGTTTCCGTAAAAAGGAAACTGAATCTAGACAAGATTTTTCTCTAGAAATAAATAAGTGTTTTCAATCTCAATAAAAAGATTGACATAAATAAAGATAAGAAAACAACAAAATGACGAAGCTTGTTGCGGATATTTTGGCTGTTTAGATATTGATTAAGCATGTGGCAGATTGATTTTTGTGATTTTAATGACTATGCGTGTTATATATACTTTTAATTAATTATAGAAAACAACTATTTTTGAATTAATTGATCTGATTTGCTAGCACTCACTTCACTACTTACCTAAAAATAAATGATTATACATACATAGGTTAGTGTTAAAGTTAACAGTAAAAGTAACGTTTACATTTGTAACACTATTTGACAACTGGCGCAAGTCAATTTTGCGTTAAAGAGTAAAAGTTACTAAGTATTTAGTAAACTAAACTACTTTAAATAACTATTTGCAATAGATAAATTAAATCACAGATATCACAAATCGTGTTTTTAAAATGATTTTGTCGTAGTGCGGCAAACTGATTTCGCCTCTAAAGAAGTCATAACTTTATCGTGTTTGCATTATTTCACGGCTGACTGATCGTCCGGATCTGTGTGCAAATGTGACATGAATATTTCATCGTGCTGAATTTACAAACAAAATAACTCGAAATGTTGCCACAATGGACGAGCGATGCAGGCGGTTTTTAACTTTTTCGAGTTTAATCAAAGTTTTTAATCGTCCCGTTTCCGAAATCTCGTTACTTTGTTGTAGTTAATTCGTATTTGTTTTATTGTTGGTTGCAACTTTAAGTACGTGACCTTAATTACGTGATTGTCATATTGTGACTATAATGAGATTCTGGTACGATCGAAAAGTTGTGAAAATTTTCTACAAGGATAGAGTATAATAAAAAGTTTAATCTATATCTATAGATACTCGTACATATAAAAAAAGTAAAAATATTTTGTCTGTACATTAAGTATTTTTGGCTGAAATGGATACAGGGACACTTAAAAGGAATAATAGAAACCAAAATTTTTTTTTGGATTCTCTTGTCTATATGTATGATCACGCTAATCTTCAAAACTACTGAACCGATTTGAATGAAACTTTTTTGTTGTATAGCTATTAAGCCTGGGCAACATTTAGGCTATAATTGATTTTGAAAACTGGAACACCTGATAAAGAACCAAAACAGAACAGTTAAACTATAAGATATATGGAAATGGTGCCTTAACAAAAGTCGTTCAACCTGATGAGCATTTTCTGCTGACGTATAAAAATTGAAGATACGGAACATCTGATGAAAAGCTCCAAGAGACCAGCTACAATATAATATATATGGAAATGGCGCCTTAGCAAAAATCGTTCAACCTGATGAGCATTTTCTGCTGGGATAAAATTTGAAGATCTGGAACATCTGATGAATAACTCCAAGAGATCAGCTACACTATAACATATTATATGGAAATGGCGCCTTAGCAAAACTTGATTTATCTGATGAACATTTTCTGTAGATGTATAAAAATCGAAAATCAGAAACATCTGAAACAATTTGGAACACAAAAAGATTTTTCATCTAAGCTAAACTCACGCGGACGAAGCCGCGGGCGACAGCTAGTAATAATATAATGAAAAAAAATTGAGTACAAAGTACCTATATATTAATTTCATCCTGTTAGGTTATATGAATTTGTCATGCACAAATTTCTTTTTGTATACATGAACATCCACATCAACGACCATTTGAAAAGAGCTGAAAATCAAAATTTCACTCAAAAAATTTTTACAAATAAAAAATCTCGAACGCGCCGCTTCGAGACAGTGTGCCCAGGATACTCGCCGCATTACCCCGCTGGACTGCGAGGCTTATGCGCTGAGCAAAAAAGACGCCAGCTCTTTGGTCTCCAGTTGCCTCGATGAGACGCGTTGAGACTTGATTTTAAATTTTTTTAGCCTTAGGAACAAAAAAATATAAGTAAATTAGGCACCTGCGTAGAGGCGACTAAGGGATTAAAAACACCGGAGGATGGGCAGCAGCATCTTTCCGCGTACTATGCCATCACACTGCGATCGCCAACCCGCCTGCCAAGCGTGGCGATTACGGCAAAACCCCCCACGGATAAAATCCTTGGGGGAGGCCTTTGTCCAGCAGTGGACGTCTTTAGGCTGAGAGAGAGAGGCACCTGCACACATCTATAGTCAACTCAACATAGAAATGATAATATAAGAATTGTTAATATTGCAATATACAAGGTGAAACCACGTATATTGCAACAAAATACGTTATTGCTAAAGCTGTTTGGTTTGGCAGCAATACAATATCAATATGAACAACTCGACCTTGTCCTAAGATTGAATGCCGTTAAGGGCCCGTCACCCTTGCCCTTCAAATCTCGTCATTTATCGTGAATCTCGTGTCAATTGCACGGTCACACCTCGGGTACATCATTAATTTTGCTATTAGCAACATTGAGTTGGCAGCTGGGGAGTTGAGTTGAGCCTTTGTTTCGTTAACGAAGCGGACAAACCTTTAAATGCTAGGTATATTTATTGAGAAATTCAAATTTAATTTGGTATTCATCAAAGAACTCTGAGTATGTTTCTATTCAAAAATATTCAAATCATAGATATTGAAAAGTGGCTGTCTAGCATTAATTTGACAGTGCGAGATTGTGTTCACTCCTTTTTGCAACGTGGGTTCAAAATATATTTTTTTATGGAGTCGTTGGTGCGATAGGTGCCCGTGCCAGTAGGTTGGGAATCCTACCGCGATATTAAAGAAAACTTCGATGTGAATTATAAAAGGACTGTATGAATTTAATAATATATCGTGATATCGTGATAGCCCGGCAAGTCGACGCGGCTCCGTTCGCTATCGATGCAGAAGTGTGTCACGTGGAAGTAGTAAGTACTTTGTACAACAAAGTACTTATTACTTCCATGGTGTGTCATCCGTGGATGACAGATGACAGGCGAGATGCGCGCGGGGGGAATGCGCCCGCGGCCCGCAGTCTATGGTTGATGGAGTTGCCATCAACAGTCGTCTACATATTACATGTGCTATGTATATATTAGAAGTTAAAACGGAAATACACAGTAGTAGAATTATTAAGATAATATTTTCAAAGCAATAAAACCAATCGAAGCATACGAGTTTACTTAATTAAGTTTTGTTAAAATCGAATCAAAGTTCGCACGCCCGGGGCATATATTGACGAACGTTTGTCTATTTGTATACGTTCAAGATATCCAAAGTTCGATTGGAGTTGCTAGTTGCTAAATACGATAGCAGTGTACAGAGCCAGGATATTCCAGTTGTATTGATATTTCCCTCGTCTAATCCGAAGTTCACGTTCAATCAAATGACATTTTAAATGCTAACGTTTATATACTCGTAAAATTTTCTGAGAATGAACTTGACTTGACATTTGCCTTGACTGAGAAAAGATTTGTGATATTATTATAAAACAAATAACTGGAAAATGTGCTTGAGATTGTATTTGTTTTTTGTCTTGAGACGTACAGAGTTTATATAGTATTGGACGTACCTACACCATAATTTTTAACTTTTGCATTCATAATATTTGCAAGATGATTGATCTATCGAGGGGGAAGAAAAGAAGAATTGATTTGGATAATATTTTTTTGTTCTCTTGCTTTTAATTTAGTCCCATTTACACTTTAAAATATCACTAGTAAATAAAACACGAACTTTAATTAAATGAAACTAATACTAACAACTAAAACACAGCAAAAAACGAGCTTACGAATAAAAAACCGGCCAAGTGCGTGTCGGACCATGCATAAAGTAGGGTTCCGTAGTCATTTTTGGCACCGTGCTGTTTTGCATTTCTTGCATCATCATCAACTCCCTAGCCTTTTCCCATATCTGTCGGGGTCGGCTACCTAAACCTGTTCTTTTGGAAAAAAGTATATTTTTATTGTATTTATAATTTCAAAAGTATTCATCACAGGATACCCAAAACAATTTTAAAACAGAGTTTCCGCGCCTGTTTCTTTTCGTGAGTGATTTGAAGTTTATAGGTCCAAGACTTTAGAAATTACAGGGGGGAGGACACCGTGTAAACGACTTTGGCGGGCTATATCTCGCAAATGGTAAAGCTGATAAAAAAGTGTTGTATGGAAACCCTACCTTATTTTCATAGTCCTTTTCAACGATACCCACACAAGGGAGTGCACTCAAAAAAATAATTCACCCCCCCCTTCACATGTATGGGGAGGTACCCTTAAAAAGGGGTAATTTTAATTTTTTGTATTTTAAAAATGAGATCTATATGTGAAGTTTCCTCGAACCAAGTTACATGCAAATCAGTCCATAAACGTAGAAGATATTTTGCTGTGACAGACTACTACGGACGGACTGAACGATCTTATAAGGGTTCCTTGTCGGAACCCTAAAAATGTCTTGCAAACATTGTCTCGCGGAAGCGTATCCAGAAGGTTCGCATCATTGCTAAGTTGAAGTTATGCTTTGCGAGAAATTGTCATCTTTCTAGTAACTCAATAGCCCGAATAGGTTTTTTAGTCCCAAATATTAAAAAAAAACTAGCATGGACCCGGGACCCGTTCCTGTGGGAATTTTGGGAAATCCTCTCTTAGTGCTCGCTCTCCTACACTCCCTAATGCCAAATTTTGGCTTCCTACGCCTAGTAGTTTTGGCTGTGCGTCCTTCAGTCCTCCTGTGCGTCTGTCAGTCCTTCAGTCAGTAACGGAAGAATTACTGGCATCTTAGATTATAGACGTTTCAAAGAGCAGACATTACTTATCCAATGACTTACAGGCGAAGTTGCTATTAATACAAAAGATCAATTCAAACAATACTCAAACAACTCGGGTTGGTTCTCGGTAGAAACTTGATTAACGTCACCTTGTAAAACTTTCTGTATGAATAATTCAACTCTTTTGCGACTGTTATTGAAAAGATTTTGATACTTCCATTTTGCCGTCGGTTAATTTATACTGAATAATTAATATCTTTTTACATTTTCATTTTTTTCTTTTTAAAATACCAGAACAACATTTACTTTAAGGCCTTTTATACCAAATGCGTAACATCAATATACCTAAATAAAAAAATACTGTCTCCCTAAAAAAATTGCGAGTGAAGCTTAACCTATACTAGCAATTAAATCCATCAGAACGATCAAGGGATTTGTATTCCACCCTAAATAGAAAATATCCAATTTGCGGCTACGGAAGGCAGAAACCGAGCATTTATGATATAAGCCTAATCTCCTTGGAATTAAAACTCCTTGAAGAGACGAACGCAATTAAAGGAGGTTCTTTGATGCGCGGGATTCTGCCGCTCCATTGGGCAATGTTATGACGACTCAAGCGTGCACACGAATATTGAAATACCTTTAAAATATTATTTTCACACATTTTCACTTACGAAAAATTAGAAAATTGGTATGAGACGTAGCGTTTTAAGGCCTATGAAATAATTTTTGAGATAGATAGAATAAAATGTACACATGTGAACATATGGAAAATATACCAAAAAGCTTTTTTTAAAAGAAATATTCTGACTAATATTATAAATCGAAAGTGAGTGTGTTTATTTATTTGTTTGTTATCTCTTCATGCGCTATCTACTGTACCAATCATCCTGAAATTTCGCATACAGATTTTTTTTTTTTTTTTAGATATGGGTTTGCTCTTGACCACAATCTTGCCCGAGGACAGAGATGAGGTCTACGATGAAGCGAGCTTACCCAGAAGCAGCCTATTCACTCTGGTTTTGAAGAGAGTCAGGTTGTATGTGCTCGGAAACACAGACGCAGGTAGGGAGTTCCAGTGCTTTGCTGTGCGCATCAAGAATGATGACGAAAAGCGCTTGGTGCGTGCGGGGGGAATATTAACCAAAAAGGGATGATAGCCCGCAGTGCGTCTGGTTGTCCGGTTGAAGAAAGGGGCGGGCGGTATGAGCTCATGCAGCTCATGAGCACACTCTCCGAAGTACAATCGGTAGAAAACCGACAAGCAGGCAACTTTTCGACGATGAGCTAGGCTGTGGAGCTTAGCGTTCGTTAATTTTTCATCGCCGATTATTCTTTTGGCTCTGCGTTCCACCGAATCCAAAGTGGCCAGTTGGTACTTCGCCGAGCCGTCCCAAAGGTGACTGCAGTACTCCATGCAAGAACGGACTTGAGCTTTGTAAAGAGTAAGAAGCTGTCCAGGTGCTTCACCCTATTGAGAATGCCCAGCTTCTTGGCAGCTAATTGGGCTTTGGATTCGATGGTGGTGCCGAAGTTGAGGTTTTTTGTCAACTCCATGCCAAGGAGTTCAAGCTTGTCGGTTATAGGAACCGATGTACCCCGAAAAGTAGGAGCAAGGATGAAAGGGCTCCTTTTTGCGGTGAATAGACACGCCTGTGTCTTGGAAGCGTTAAAAGTGACCAGATTACTCTCTCCCCACTGGGATACGTAGTCTAACGTCTGGTCAGTTCGCTCAACCATGGCCTTTCTCTCAAGTTTTAACTGATCCCCGCTAATCCCTGTACCGGACAAGTACCTCTCCACAACAGTACTATCATCTGCATACCCAACAATACCGGGTGTAAGAAGGTCATTGATGTGCAGCAGGAAAAGAGTTGCAGAGAGGACCGACCCCTGAGGAACACCGGCGTCAATAGCCATTGGATCAGACGAGCTGCCATCAATGACCACTTTGATCGATCGTTCACTCAGGAAGTCAGCTATCCAGCTACAGAGGCCAGATAGTCAGAAGTACTAAGAAGGACATAAGGTACCTTTCATCCCGGGAAAAAGCACTGTTCCCGTGGGAAATTCACGCGGGCGAAGCCGCGGGCAAAAGCTAGTATATTATAAAGTTTTTATTACTTACGGCCGAATACTGAAACGTCACTCAAGTATTTGACGGCGTCTTAAATGTTTGAAATGGTCTTATATGCAAAATTGGTATACTCAAACGTCAATTTTGAGCACGTTTTAGATTTGAGAGAATTCGAAACTAAATAGGTCTCAAACTCCTTTCAGTGCGCAGTGCACAATAACACAACATTGATGTTTCTCTCTTTCGGCATCTGCAAAAATATCCTGCAAAAACCCGCTTCTACGCTTGCATGTTTTTGGCAGTGAATTACAAATTGTTTTGTTTTTTCATATATTCTACAGATCCCTTGTAAAAAAAGATTTTAATGAAATAGTGGATACTTTGGGTATATTATACCATCAGTTCCATTCCATTTGTGTTGGTAGATCGGGACGGAGCCCATACATTTTTACCCGACTACGGCGAAACGAAAAGGACCGGCTTCAGCTGACTGTTGCATCTGAGTGACGTTTCAGAATTCGGCCGTTAGGGTACCTACTTAAAAAACCTAATTATTACAGATTAACGCACTGAAATAAAATATTTTTTCTTTACCACATAATTTAGTTAAAATAACATAAAAACTAAAAGTTTTATTTATTTTACAATTTATTTCATTATTCTGTGATAATATCATATTTCCTTTTATTTATGTATTATTTTATTTTTATTTATGTGTTGGTAGATCGACACAAATGGAATGGACCTGATGCTATAATATACCCAAAGTATCCACTTTTCATTAAAATCTTTTTTTTTTACAAGGGATCAGTGGAATATATAAAAAAACAAAACAATTTGTAATTCACTGCCAAAAACATGCAAGCGTAGAAGCGGGTTTTTGCAGGATATTTTTGCAGGCGCCGAAAGAGAGAAACATCAATGTTGTGTTATTGTGCACTGCATGCGCCAAAATAATACATAGGTGAAAAGTTTTTGATTTTAGTATCTGTCGTTAATAATGTATCGATAAATACATTATTTTAACATCAGAATCAATACAATCACAGATTTAGGAGACCTCGCAACCAATCTTAGTTCTCAGATGCACTTAAGTCGGTTTGACAATGGTTTGACAGTACATTTGACAGCAAAAAAATTGAGTAGCCTTTCAGTATATGAATTTTGCACTGAAAGGAGTTTGAGACCTATTTAGTTTCGAATTCTCTCAAATCTAAAACGTGCTCAAAATTGACGTTTGAGTATACCAATTTTGCATGTAAGACCGTCTCAAACATTTAAGATGCCGTCAAATACTTGAGTGACGTTTCAGTATTCGGCCGTGAGAGAACTTTATCTCATAGATTACAATAAAATTGGCCAACTTACTAAATTGAATAGTTAGTTACAATGCTCTGTGGGTGACATTGTAATCAGGAGGTAGGGGATTACCACGCAGCGATTTATGTCATCGTAAACTTACTTGGCACTACTTACATTCAGTATGAATCCAACTAATGTTATAAATGCAAAAGTTCGTTTGTTACCTTTTCACGCTTTATCTACTGAACCAATCTTCCTGAAAATTTTCATACGCATAGGAGTACTGAGAAAAGAAAGAAAGAAAGAAATCATTTATTTGTTAAACATAGGTACATGCATTTGGTAGATAAAATAAAAATTTGAACCACTATGTTTTGCCGTTACAATACAGCATACAAATATATAGGTAATAATTTAATTAATTTAGACACGTCAAATTAAATCATATTTAAATAAAAGTTGTCATAACAATCACATTAGGAATCATATATAAATTAAAATAAATGAGAAGGACATAGGTTACCTTTCATTCCGGGAAAAGGCACCGTCAGTTTTCTAACACATCCTTTATCTGTGCTCTACGAACGGAAAAGCCTTATCGCCTATTGTTTCTCAGTACAATACGGAAATAAATATCAATATGAATCATCCAATAACTAACGAAGAACAACTAAATAAATTACATGACGCGTGTTGCTGATGTGTTCGATCGCCGGTAATGGGCCAAATTAATTTTATTTCTTTTTGCGTTGAGAAAATATTTGTATTATTACATATCGATTTTATTAACAGTACCAGATGATTAAAAATAAAAGAATTTTCCGTATTCCAAACTATATCAGTAAAATTTCCCTTACAATGAAGTATATATTTTACTATTATTAAAAGGCTGTTAGGTATTTTACATATGAAATCTTTGATTTTCTTCTGCATCATATAGGAATAGTGTGAATTTATCAAGCAATTAAACAAACCATGGAGTCATATATAAAGGAATTGTGTTAAATTATTGCTCAAGTTACCGTTCTGTGTCCGTGAGATAACCAAAATACCGTGAAAATATTTCGCGAAGTCTCAAGAGTCGCAAAATGTTGTGAGAGTTCGGCCTCGTCGACCTGCCGAATAAATTCGGTAGACAATACACGCTAATGAATAAAGTTGGGCTGTTAACGAACCTAACTCAGGAATTCCCATTTAGAAGTGTTCATGTTTCATCGGGAGTACAACGCATATTTCGGTTTGTGCGGCGGATGAGGGATTAACAAGATTATTATAATATCTAAAATGATTTATAAAATTGATCACAATGATCATATAATTACACATAAGCTGATCGTGTAATTACTGCTTTAGATGTATGTTCGTATACCATTGATGATATACGAAATACAACTTTTTATGTCGTTAAAGTAATGGTAACTTAGTCTAAGGTACTATTTTCATGAACTGATAATAAGATCGCTTGCCAGTAGGAATTTCCAACATAATAAATCGAAATATCCAACAGCATATCGCGTCGATCGTCAATATGTTCAGCAAGTCTATTAGCCTATATCCACTTGCGGTAATCCTTGTTCTCAATCCTGATCCCCATCCAATTGGCAAAAAGATCTTTATTGGCCAAAGCCAGATAGCGATTCGCTCGGGATCAATCGCCTGGCCCTAGAGTGATTGTTACTGTCTATGGGACCCACTCGATTACATGGCTTGATAAGTTTCTTCTATAAATACAATGTTATGAGTTACGTTTGTAAAGAAATGTCCTAGTGGCTAAAGGGGCTTTCTTCTTTTTGTAAGAACACTTTCTTAAAAATTTCATACTTTAAATTCTAAAATTGGTTCTCTTCTAAAACTTTGAAAACACAAAAACAAATTGATAAAATATCAACATTTGTAATTAAAATGATCACACAATAAATGCTTGCCAACATTTGTGTAAAAATACTTTTTTCAAATAAAAAATAATTAGTGTCCGAGTGAGGGAGTTTCAAAGAGCAAAAGTCAATATTGGTGCGGTAGTTTGTGCCCAGTTACCGGGGCGTGTCTACTTGGAGGATATACGGGCAAATAATTTGACCAATAAATTGTTCACCAAAATTGGTACAGACCAGAAAGTGTCGAAATCATAAAACAGCCTATATATAAATACCTAAGCGTATATTATTAATTTTAATATAAGAGCGTTCTTGTCTTTCAAAACCGTCATGTATTTACTATAGGTACTGATTGCTTCCGTATATAAAATTCCAAATACGTTTGGATTCTTATATATGGAAGATGCCAAAAATTTAACGATACAATATGTGTAAGAATCAATTTTTGTTACCAATCGTCTGTGACCAATAGAAGCAGTAAAAATGCTGGACATCCTAATCGGCTGTGTATCCAGCATTGCCTGTGGGCAGCATTCCAGTGAACCTTCGGTCAACAATGACGTTCAAATAATTCTAGCTTAAAACCCTAAAGTTTTCGCCAGTCATCATCCTCATTCTGGAGGTTGAACATCCTAATCGGCCGTGTGCCCGGCGTTGTCAGTGGGCAGCATTCCAGTGAACCTTGACCACAATGACGTCCAATTCATTCTAGTTTTAAACCCTGATGTTTTTCTCCAGTCATCTTCCTCATTCAGGAGAAGGTTGGACATCCTAATCGGCCGTATGTCCAGCGTTGTCAGTGGGCAGCATTCCAGTGAACTTGTAGTCCACGATGACATGCAATTCATTCTAAACGCTGATGTTTTTCGCCAGTCATCTTCCTCATTCAGGAGTTTGAACATCCCTAATCGCCCGTGTGTCCAGCGTTGTCAGTAGGCAGCATTCCAGTGAACTGTAGTTCACGATGACGTCCAATTTATTCTAGTTTTCTGATGTTTTTCGCCAGTCATCCTCCTCATTCACGAGTAGGCTGGACATCCTAATCGGCCGTGTGTCCGGCGTTGTCAGTGGGCAGCATTCCAGCGAACCTGCAGTCCACGACGTGCAATTCATTCTAGTTTAAAATGGGTTACTCCATTTCTCGCTGACTACGCAGCTCCGTGACAATCCCCGCCCGGGCCGCGTTTGTTTTTGCTCCAAGATATCACCACAAAATATGGTGATCACAAAATACTCCAAATATTTCACACAATACTACCAATTCACATTTTAAACTTTATTTATTTTTCAGCGCAGTGTATGTCTGCGCAGCACTTATTGTCACTTTTATTTTGAACTAGCTTTAGTCCGCTGCTTCGCCCGCGTGAATTTCCCACGGGAACTGTGCTTTTTCCTGGGATGAAAGGTACCCTATGTCCTTCTCCGTACTTTCAGCTATGTGTATGCGAAATTTCAGGAAGATTGGTTCAGTAGATAAAGCGTGAAGAGGTAACAAACAAACAAACAAATAAACAAACAAACAAACAAACAAACTCACTTTCGCATTTATAATATTAGTTAGGATTCACTCACCAGCTGTGAAATAGGATTTTGTATGTATTATATAATACATACTTACTTTTTATTCCAAAATGCTTTTATTCTACCCGTGTACATCAAAATGGTCTCTGGTGTTAAGTGATGATTGAGTAACAAATATCTATCTATACTTTTAATATATATAGATAGCTCATGCTATTCTAACGATTTTAGATCTTGAAGACAGAGGATATGTGACTCTACAAAGATAAGTAAAGCAATATAATGCGGATGATAGACCAAAATATGCGCTGTATGCAAATGAAAAAGTTCAACACGAAAATAATTTTCGCATTGCGACTTCTTTTCCGACTTTCCCGTACCTTAGCCTCAATCGTAGATTTAAGAGGAAAAAAATCTTTTTTCCTCTTAAATCTCTTAGTTAACTGGAAAAAATATCTTTAATCGTCTTAATTCCTCTTAAAAAGTCTCCTTTAATCATACCTTTCGTTACCTTTATTTACTTTTACGATTTGATCTTTCATAATCCTGTTTAATAGCAAGATGGTAGACGCGGCGCATGCTAAACCAGTCTATTTCAGGTATGGGTACCTCACATGAGTGGTACGCTAAGTTACCAATCTGTACTCACATTATGTTATAATATGAACGCGGATTCTAGTTTTGTTCGCGGAAGTGTCCACAGGGAAAGCTGAATCGCTGCTGTGGGACCGCCGTTTTGTATTGATACTTTGTTTTTATTGGTAAAGGGATGAAAGTATTCAATTCCGTTATTGGATGTCAATTACGCTAATTAAATTTTATAATTTAATTTCGGTGTTAATTGGTGGAACGATCATCAATCTTAGATATTATTATGCTAATAACAATAGGAAAATTAAATGTAAATTAGTAAAAGCCGTACCCACTTACAGGGAGGAACTATTTTTTCCTAAAATGAACAGCCTTTGAATTTTCTTTAACGGATAACTCAATTTTTACTTTTAAATTTGTTTTCCCAAAAGCTACGGTTTTTAACATGTCTGACTTTTGTCGGAGCCGCCACGGACGGCAGACTTCAATGAAATGCGGACCAGTTGGTAAATTGAACAAGTTTTAACGGGGGCCTTTATTGACGGCATACCTACGCTAAATTTCCTTTTACTTAAGTCCTCTTTACTTCTTCATTTTCGTACTTTAATATTTACTTAATATTTTCATCCGCCTTTCTATCCGAGAGGTATGGGGTATGGCTTCGGTTTTCTTTGAAAATTATATGATTCGCTATGAGTTGGCAGGCCGTTTCACGAAGCGCATTTAACAATATGTATAGCTGTGTATGGTAGGTACCTACCTAAGTATAGTTTTATTTTATTAGAGTAAAGTCACCGAAATAAATGAAGGTAAATAAATTATTTCAATTAGTTTTGGTTTCGCATAACTACGAGCCGAAATGATTTGTCTGTGACAATTAGTATTTTGTAACCCGCGCGACGACACCTCATTAGCAGAAATGGCAGCGATTTGTTGGAGCTGCGAGTGTGAACAGATATTCATACGCTACAAGACATAATATGAACAATATTTTAAATGCTAGCTGTGCCCTGGGGCTCCGCTCCCGTGAAAATATCCCTATGTAATAATAAAAACGCATTATTTTAGATTCGCATTTAATTAAAAAAACAATAAAAATAAATGTCGTGATCATAATGTTGTGATAACAACTGAAAAGTAATAAGTAACTTAAATTTCTTAAACTTTTGTTCTTGGAAATTCGAAAAGACATCTTGAATTGTTAGAGGACAAAGAAATAACTTTGGAGTTGGATTTAAATGTCCCTTGAGCATTCCGTACTGTAGGTGGACTAGTTTCCGCCAAAGAAGACTTGACTTCGGCACAAAGAGTCCAACTTTTAGTTCCAAATAAATTAGCAATAAAGAACGGAACTGACATACTGGTTCTTCAGATGGCTAATTCGCTTTTTGATCGATCCCTCGCTGCTGAGGATCGAGACTTTTACTTGTCTTATCTAGGTACTAGCATTGAATAAGTAATAGTACTAACGTACAGAACGGCTACTCATCGCATCGCACTGATTTCAAATACCCCGCACTTCGTTGTAGACATCATTGACACTTGAACGAGGGCTGGCGCGTAATTGGCTTTTTTTCGCGCAATTTTGATGAATAACCAGGACTCGCAAGCAGCCTAAATTTCACGCAAGCATTTGCGCGTGTACGTACAAACGTCATTTGTGTATGTAGAAGTAAATTCGCGAGCGTTGTATGGAGTGTCTGGGGTTTGGTACTAGTTCTCTCCATTAATTTCCTTTAGACGCCTGGTGGATTGTCGCGCTGACTGTCATGTTCAGCTGTTGAATATCGGGCCTTTGATTCTACAAATTCCAAACGTAGTGTCGTGCCTCAGTTGTGTGTCAAAAGCCAAAGAAATGGTAATAAAACATAGAAGTCTTGCAGAGATCTCGTCACTTTATTTGAATTTCTTTGGCTCTTGAGACACAATTGAGACACGACATCTACGTTTGTAATTAGTAGAATCGGCCCCCTGCCCATCGACTGGGACAACAGCGGTCTCGAGAAGTCATGTACAGTCGACCGCACCTCAAGTTACCCTGCATGATCTCTTATGCCGCGGCCGCAGAGTCGAATTTGCAATGAATTTGAGTAGGTTGATGTGCTGTTGACTGTACAGTCGCGAGTCATTAATATGTAAAGACATCGGTTCTTAAGACAAAGTAATAAGGTCTAAAATTGGATACATATCTAGCGTACGTCAATTGGACACAAATACCAAATAGCACAGTGTAGAAGCCAGCAACAGAAGAAATCCGATGAAATGAAATCTTTCTTCTTTCTTGTCGAGTGTGTTATTACTAACACTGGTGTCAGATTTTATTCAAGTCACTTAAAGGCATCTGACATGACTTTTACGACTACCGACATCTAGTGGCAGAATCCGTATACACACTAGTAAACTAAATAGTCGCCAATGTGCAGGTTTCCTTACGATGTTTTCCTTCACCGAAAGCAGGTGGTGGTCTATGAGAATTCTACCATACATGAGTCAGATTGGTCTAAAAATTCATGTGGCACAGATAGGATTTGAACCCGGGTCCTATCCGACCTCAGGCGGGTGTCATTACCACTTGGCCACTACCGCTATGAAATGAAAATGATTTTATTTAAATGGGCAAAAATAGCACTTTTAAATCGTCGTATACTTGTTTTTCAGTTAGTTGAAGTCATAAAATTACTAAAAGCTAAGGTTACTACCGCCTCCAAAGCGCAAGTGGAGAAGAGGCGGCGCAACAAACTCCACTGCTGCATTTTTTTCAAAGACGTCACTTTACAACATGATGTGGTTAATAATATATTTATTGTATATTTGTTGTATTCTTGTAGTCCGTGGGAGTGATTCATTTGATTGATTTGATCTACGTCTTTACGATTCTGAATGTAGGTCAACAGTGGTAAAAATAAATTTACTTCAGAAGTCTGGAAAGGTAGATGATTTAACTTTATAAATAATCGTAAATATTTTTATTATTACATGCATTATTGCAAAAATGCTAGGTTTGCGTTTTTAAAATCGCTTTATTATTTAACGGATTTGAGTAATCAGTATCACTGTAATAAATGCAAACAGTTTGTATAATAATGGATAAACAATCAGGCTTAATAAAGTTACGTTGTGCATCATAATTAATATTTGTGGCTGTTTTTGGAATTTCTGTGTTTGATTTGCAAATTAATTGTATGTTTACTCAATATTAATTTATTCAAATGACAGCATATACTCCATAACTATGTGTGTATCCTACTATTATAAATGCAAAAGTTTGGATGTGAATTTGTGAGGATGTTTGTTACTCAATCCCTTATATCAAATTTCATCGAAATCTAGTAATCGGGTAGAAAAATACCGGAATTAGCAAATAGGGTCCTTTTTATCCCAAAATTTCCACGGGAGCGAAGCCCCGGGACGCGGCTAGTGTATTATAAGTCATTTAGTATTTTAATATTTAAAGTATCACGTACGTTTGCATACATCGAATAAAAAGCTTTTGATATTTCAGCAAACTTTTAAAAAAGTTACACGTGCGCTGTAGAACGGGAATTTTCACAGATCCACAGTGGCGGCTGACGATATATGGGGATTTATATAAAAAAAACAAGGAAAAGTGTCGCTGAACGCGATTTTAACAGTCCTCGGTATAAATTTACTTGTTAAGGTGAAAAAATATATATTATATCAAAAAGTACTGATATACAGACAATAAAAAATTACTTAGACCAGAGTCTTTGTGTCAGTGGTGCTGAAATTAGTTGGATTTGCCTGGTCCGGAGCGGAACGCATAGCTCAAAACAGAGAGGCCCCCTGTATTTTCTTCCGTCTTTCTAGTATCTGACAGGTTTGGCGCCAGGTGGTAAACCTGGGCTTTAGAACCATAAGTTAAGTCAGAGTTTTTGATAACCAATGGTCCTAGGTAAGCGTTAAAAAGTAAGCCTTAGCACTGAAATTGAAGTTTTAGCAAAATTTGCGTTTGCGTCTACTTTTGTCATACAATTGGCAACTTATGCAAGTCTTTTTTGCCTAACCGGTATGATTATGGTTCGGTTACTGTTACTGCTAAAGTAAGACGGTGCAACAATATTGCTTTGATGACTGCACGCACAGCGTGGCGAGATGTTAGGTTATTTTTAGAAGATTTTACTACAGATGACGACTGTGATTATTTCTTAGAACATTTTGACGACGATGAAACTAAATAAAATACACTGCACTTTCTCCTGGAGACCAACATCAACCGGTCCACTGAGCCTGCACTCAAATGCACAAAGAATTTCCCTAATAAACAAAATCTGCATGAATATCTCTGATAATCCGTGAACAAAGAATAACCAATGCAATAAGAATGACAAAGAACATCCACAGCTTACCTCTAGATGACGATATTGAAAGGATTAAATGAATAATTCAGCGCAAAGTCGCGGGCGCTGCTCGTTCAGGCGCGGCGCTGTCAAAGAATCGTTAAAATGCACATATTTTATTTACTTTTTAGCTTTTTGCTCGAAGATAAATCTGATTAATTTCATACAAAGTTAGATGCGAATGGGAATGTTGCATATGTAAATTACTCTACGGATACAATTACCATTTTACACTTATTTTTGTGGCGAAACATTGCATTGGTTAACTTAAATGATAATTAGCTTTGAACACTTACATTAGGTAGTAGTGTATCCTTCAGTCGTCTGGATGCGATGTGCCCGAATCAACTTCTTCATTTATGACGATCTCCAGCCTGCTTTTGACTAAATACCTATGTTGCTAAGCGCGTAACTTCAGTGTGGCTGCATAACTCGGCAATTTTTCCAATATTCGTTGAAGTCTAAAAATATTATTATGACGAGAAAAAACCGAATTTCCACAAGACTGAGGCCCCGCAGATATCTAAAGATCATAAACACAATTATTAGATACGTCTCTCTACGCGCTTAGAAACATGTTTTACATGACGACCCTGATCTGTAAGAACTTTATTTAACTACACAAAGAATTTATATTTACGTTTTATGTTTGTATATGAATATGTGAAACATGTAATTGGCCCAACTTTTTATATTTCAAGCGTTACTTACGAGCATCGGCACATGTTTTGTTTCTTTTTTAATATAAACTAGTGGTAAAGTATATTCTATTGTGTAGAAGATAAATTCAACCAATTTGTTCAAAGGAAAGTGGCATCTGTAGGCAACATACTCGTAAAACCTCGCTCGCACTTAATTCCGCTCAGCTCGTTACTGAATATGAAGGCTCCTGATCCAATTTACTGCCTTTCCAATGCAATAAGGGAGTGTATTAATTAGTGAGTCTGATACATGCAAGGGGTAGTTATCCCTAATAATCCAGGAGTATTGCAACCGATAGTCAAGAGTGTCCGTCGTAAGCCGAGTTACGACATAGTAATCCTCGAAGACTTTATCTCCTTCGACCCTTTACGGGATTAACATAAACTTGTTCACCATTTGTCTTTATTTGTCTTTGAATATTGTAGTATTGGATAACGCATGGACATGTTTACTGACCAGATTTGAGTCGGAACTCAAATATACGTTATATTGTACTTTATATTCATTTTTAACGATAACCTACAGCTACATTTTGGCGACGAGTTTATAATTGTTTACTATCTCTCATAAATAAAAATATTATTGACACTCATTTTCCGAGGCTTCGTCTGTAAACCCTCTCTCTCTCTCTCTCTCAGCCGAAAGACGTCCACTGCTGGACAAAGGCCTCCCCCAAGGATTTCCACAACGACCGGTCCTGCGCTGCCCGCATCCATGCGCATCCCGCGACCTTCACCAGGTCGTCGGTCCACCAAGTAGGAGGCCTGCCAACACTACGTTTTCCGGTTCGTGGTCGCCACTCGAGAACTTTTCTGCCCCAAACCTTCACTAGAGATTGGTAACCACCCGGGTTGAAACCCGAATCTGAAATGGCTGATATCTTATCACCCATTTTATTCCATACATTGAAGTGGGTGATAACTGGGTTTTAACTAAAATTCGGTTTTTTAACTCGGGTGGTTACCCTGTGGCCTGTGGTGTGGCCCTAGAATAGCACCAACCCATCTCTTCACGTGGGTGTCGTAAGAGGCGACTAAGGGATTTAAAACACCGGAGGATGGGCAGCAGCATCTTTCCGCGTACTATGCCATTATTACACTGCGATCGCCAACCCGCCTGCCAAGCGTGGCGATTACGGCAAAACCCCCCATGGATAAAATCCTTGGGGAGGCCTTTGTCCAGCAGTGGACGTCTTTAGGCTGAGAGAGAGTAAAGGTTTACATAGACGAAGCCGTGGAAAATGAGTGTCAATAATATTTAAGCGTGAAAGTTATAGATGGGTATCTATAACCTTCACGCTTATAATATCAGTGGGATACGCAAAATGATAGATAATATTTAGTAAAGATTTTCTGTACCCATATAATCTCCTTAGAGTGTATGGCAAGATTAATCGAATCGAAGATCGTTGTATCACAGCATTTAATAGTAAAAAAATATACACAACACATGATCAAAAATAACATACAAAAGAATTTAAAAAGTGAAGAAAAGTGCACAATTTACTTCGCTTCCACACTCACGTGCCCAGCGAAGCAATTTCCGCCTCTATCTACTAAATAAAAAACTTTTTCGATTGTACTTGCCAAACATTATGTTTCTGTAAATTCTGTACTGAATTGCCAACTCTGATATCCTTGGAGAATTGCCCTATTCTTTTTGCTACTCTACATTTTTCCGCAATACGGAAACGACAATCTAAGCAGGTAATTGCTTTAATCAAAAAGTGAAGTGACTTACATAAAAGAAAAAAGATTATTTTTTGCTTGAAAAAATATTATATTGATAAATCACAAATTCTTATGATATCTATTATTTAGAAAGATTTTAGATAACATTTCTAAAATAAGAAGACCAACGGCCATGTGCGAGACGACTGACATATTATTACCATCACTCATATCAAAAGTGAACGAAAATATTCCTAACTTTCTTTACTAAATTTATAGATGCAATAGAGTGTGTTTTTTATTTATTTGTTTATTTTACGCTGCCACGACTGCTGCTACTCCCTTACATCAACTTATATAGACGTAGTAACTCGTAGAACTACTGCTACGATAATAGCATTAGGTCTACGAAAACAGAAACTACTTGCTACGACGTAGACGTATCGTAGCAGGTACAAAGTTGCAATTTAGCAAGAAACAAAAGTAGATACACGACAATTCCACTTGTCATTGTCATGTTAGATCAAATGAATGGGAAGTCGTAGAGAGTCATAAATTAGGGACTTAATTACGATTGTTTTAACGAGTTCAAGTCGGGTCGGAACGTTCGGCGACGTGACGTCATTGTTATCACAGATGATGTATTATAAGACGACCGGGTGCCACTATGCGAGTTCATAGATAAGATAGAGGGGCTAATGGTTCGTTGCGAATCAAGCAAATGGCGCACTGTTCTGCAGACTTGGATTAATAATACCGAAAGAGAAAATGGATACCATTTATTTGTATGTTTCTGTCTATCTCCCGTGTTCCTTTGTTTTATTATTGTATTTATTGACGAAATATATGTGGGTGAATGGTGCCAACATTGATTTGATATGGGAATAACAAAACATATTTTTATCTTTGATATTATTTGTTCTCTAGTTTTATTGTTTGTGTGTGTGTTGTTCTGAAGTAGGGCTGTACGGGACACCTTTAACTGATAGATAGTTGAAAGATGATATTGATAGTAATGTGATTTTTTGAACGTCTGGAAACTTAGTTTTAGAAATGATAAAATGATAGGTACGCGTCCGCGTTGATAGATTGCTATGCGCGGCGCGGCGATTTGCTGACTATACAAAATAAAATATAGAAATGTGTGGTTTGGACCATACAAGGGCTCTCCCACAGATTTCTACAATGATTTGTTCAAAACTGCCTCCTTTTTACGAGTTACTATTGTAATATTATCACTGGAATGTTTTTTTTAAAGGGATCAAAAATAACTTTGATTTTATTACAATGGCATTTATTTGAAAATGCGCAGTTTCAGAGATTTTAACGAAGGGAATATAACGGAAACAGATTTAAGGCCGGATCTGTTTATTTTGCTTATTACTCAGATTAATAGCCAGAAGTTAGGGTAACGGAGATTAGAGCTGCTGAGGATTACCCCGCGGGGAACCAATGCTCGGTGGATCTTTAAGTTATCACCTAATTATCGTCTATGAATTAATAAAATCCGAATTATGTAGCAAAACCGTCTTAACATAACCTATTAGGTAACGATAAACGATATTTTATTACAATTTTCTTGAAAATGAATAACTATTGTAGACATTGTAATTAAAAGTTTAAGTACATTTTCTAGGTTTGTTTGTAAGGAGATTAAAATTTTCCTAAAATCATATCTTATTATTACGAACAATATTAAGAAAAGTAGAAAAGTACTTAGAATAAGAAAAATAAAACGCGTTCTTTAACTTTTTTATTGTCAGCAGAATTTAATGAATAGTTTGAACAGTTAAGTTTATTTTGACTTCTATCGTTGACTTAATAGCTATTAGTACATACAATCATAGTATCAATTTTGTGTCCAATAATAAATGAAAATAAATCAAATCAATAGATCCGCCGATTTTCCAATATTCCGAGTTAATGAAGCAAAAAAGCGCTGCCATTCAAAGGTCAAAGTATTCCTTACTCAATACCTATATTGTAGGGAACCCTCGGGATTTCTCATAAGGCCCCTGAACCCTCATCGCTGTCGCGACAGTTCGCTTGTCAATTTGCGTTTAGTGCGTTCGCTTTACGTTGATTTATGCGGGTAAATCGATGGAACGTTTGTTTGCAAGCATTCCACCGACAAACAAGATATAAAAAGAGAAAATGTTCGCAGCGAAATGTAATTTAATAACGCCCTTTCTTCAGTTATCCCTTTGGCAAGATATTGTTGTAACTGTGACAACATTTATAACGATTATGTTCAACTCGCGTTCTTCAAACGAGCTTCGTAACGAGAAAAACAAACCGTGTAGTACCGACAGTTTGTTACTTTAGTAATGAATTTACTAAATAAAATACGTAAACAGTGGCTCGTACTTGACGAATTTACATAAAAATTTATTTATTTCAATTCGTTAAAAGTATGAAGCACCGTAAAATCAGAAATGTTTCTTTTTGATTCAAGTATTTTTACCATTTTAGAATCAAGAAGCCTCTTTATGGTGCTCCCACACAGACAGTTTTAAAATGTTATTCTGTTATCTCTGTAACTCTTATGTAACAAGTTGTTATGTAACAATTTATAACTGCCTATGTGGGAGCACCATTAGATTCAAGAAGCAACATTTAAAAATTATTGCGAATCCCACGCAATTGAAGTAGCGGGCACAGCAAGTTAAATTCAAATTTAAAATTAAACGAAATTCACTTTATACCGCGTCACATGTTTTGCAATTCTGAAGCTTTTTAATATTTAATTTGAGATCATCTAGCGTGTAATTCCTGAGGCTAGTCGCCAAAGCGGAATGCTGTCACCAACTCGTTAAATCCGCCATAGGATCGAGAATAAAGCGAATCCCTCCCCAATGTAAATTAAACCATCTGAATGTTGCAGCGGAAGGAATGATTTATATGAGCGGCGGTAATAGCTTTTTAATTTCTCGTTTGTTCCCGATGGGAAAAATATGATTCGCTATTAACTTTCTACTGCCCTTTAAGACCCCATTAGCATCTTTTGACTTTCAGTTTATTGATTTATGTAATTACCCAGATGTACTATAAACGGTTATTAGAAAACGACCAATTTATCGATATGTATATTAGAAGAAAGTTATTTAATTTATTGCAAAAGCGTCTGTATTTTTACATTTGTTTTTCCAATTAAATCAATATACAAAATGAGCTGAGTTTTAGCTAAATTTTAATCGAAATACAATTACTTCCTGTATCTCAGTTTGTCTAGATTAACGTTTGTTCGGAACTAATATTTGCATGTCAACTTAGGCTAAGTGGTGCTAATGGCCCACATCAATCCTGTTTACTTAGTCCAAGGCACTTGTAACACAATATGAACTCACGACGCCTCAATATGGGTCAAGTCGCGAATAATTACCACTCAATATGTAGTTCCTTTGTAGTTAACGCAGAATATTTATTATTATATTCAGTACAAGATGCAGAGGGTAGAAAGTTGATCTATGGATTAAAGATATACCATCAAAAATAGAAGCTCGCTGATACTGAACAAGTTAAATCAGATTAATAAGTATCTAAATCTATTGAATAAAAGTACTCATACGTACTAAATAAAAAAATATACTTCTATAATAAGACGAACTTCGAACGCCTAAAAAGATTTTTCTTGAATAGCTCGGAACACCTTAAAATGTAATCCACATAAATGTCAAATAGCCACATTGGAAATATGTCTAACCCATGGAAGTAGTAAGTACTTTGTACAAAAGGTATTTATTACTTCCATGGTCTAACCTCACCAAATGAACGAACGCACCATATAATATCGTTCCACGTTCGATTTTTGACTTTACCGACACAAAACAAAAAGATCCCTTTGCTAAACTTTTGGAAACACTCGTAACTCTTTCGAGGACATCCCAGGTAAACATATAAAGAACACACTCAGTAAACAAGAACCGTGAAGCTATTATCATAAAGACCAAAATACATGTTTATCGAACGTCTGAATTTTTAAAGGCTGAGAGGTCAAGCTAAATATCACATTTATTATAAGATAGGACGGTTTTTTGCCAAATTAAACTCCGTTTGATCCCTATTTTGTTTATATTATAGAGGAAGGTACGATAACAAATTCAGGTAGAGCCCATATCGCCTTCGAATGTGCGACGTTATCGGAATTTTGCTGGTCAAAACCGAAATACGAATTGCTATATCCTGAATTTGGTTTTATTGGACTGTTTAGATATTTCTCATTACAGTTATATTTCTCATTACAAATATAGTCTAGGTTTACATTTTATGGTTTAGGGTAATTAATTAACAAAAACGAGTCTACATCTTCTTGAAAGGCCGGCAACACTCTTGTGATACCCCTGGTGTTGCAGTAGTCCATGGGCAGCGGTAATCGCTTACCATTAGGTGACAGGCTTGCTCGTTTGCCGCCCTATGTTATAAAAAAAAACATCATCTCAGCCAAATGTCCACTGCTGAACTTGTGGAGTATATATGTCGGCATAACCGATCGTCCAAGATAATCGAAAAATATCAAGATATGTATCTGAAGTATCTAAGCGTATTTGCAAATAAAATATACCTAAATATAAAAATTATTACTACAAAAACAATTTAATAATTAATTAACTGAAAGTCCTTTTTCTGCCAAAACATAACCATGTTATAACTTTTGCATGTTTTGAGTAAGTGGCATCAACACATCTTTTTGAGTTACAACTGAAAACATGCTTGATACTTTATATCTCGGAAGTTACTGTGGAAAGAAACTACGAAATGCAACCATCACGAAATGTAATGCGCAATGTCATATAAACCTGTCTGAATCTTAAAGTTAGAAAAAAAAAATCATTTTTCCGTAACAATTTTTTTCTACGTCTATGGTCTGTATACACTCGTTATATAATATATATATAGTACCACTATCTATTGTATAAGTATCCCATCTAGTAGGCCACGAAGAGGCTAGTTCTGAGAAGGACCCATCAGAAACGTATTAAGTTACACATTCGAGCCAAATATTCATTGCTAATATCCTGTCGTTTGGAGATATTCGCATGGTATGTTATTGCCGCCACATCTGTGCTTCCTAATTTATCCTATAATTTTGCAAAGTAGGAAACATATCATTCTAATAGCCTAATTTTAACGTTAATTAGGCTTAACTCGATATTTAGCACAATTTAACTGGTAAGCCAGAGTTCTGTTTGGGTAATAATAAAATAAATCTACTGCCACTATATAATACACCGCTAATTTAAGTACAGTTTTGATGGTATAATGTATTTTGATCAAGTGGTTATCGGGGCCTATCACATAAACAGAACTTCACCACAATATAAATTAGGTAGGTACTAAAAGTAAATCCGAATTGCAAAAAGTAAATGAAGTAGCTATACCAATATCTATCTATCTATACATATAATAAAACAGTAAAAATATTTTGTCTGTACATTTAGTATTTTTGACTGAAATGGATAGAGGGATACTTAAAAAGAATAATAGAAAGCAAAAATATTTTTTTGGAATTTCTTGTCTGTCTGTCTGTCTTTCTGTCTGTCTGTCTGTCTGTCTGTATGTATGTACGCGTTTCACGCAAAAACTACTGGACGGATTTGAATGAAACTTTTTTTGTTGTATAGCTATTAAGCCTGGGCAACATATAGGCTATAATTGATTTTGAAAACCGGAACATCTGATGAAGAACCTCAACAGAACAGCTAAACTATAAGAAATATGGAAATGGTACCTTTGCAAAAGTTTATCAATCTGACGAGCATTTTCTGTTGACGTATTAAAATCGAAGATCAGGATCATCTGATGAAGAACTCCAAGAGACCAGCTACACTATTACATATATGGATATAGCGCCTTAGTAAAAGTCGTTCAACCTGATGACCATTTTCTACTGACGTATAAAAATTGACGATCTGGAACATCTGTTCCCGTTCATCAACATATATTCCCGCGGGACAGTTTAGGTTACTACAGTTTGAAACACAAAAATATTTTTTATCTAAGTGAAACTCACGCGGGCGTAGCTGCGGGCAACAGCTAGTCTACAATATGTTTGCTTCACCGATCTTGTAATCGATTTCAAACAAACTCCTTTCATATTTGGTTATGTTTTTGAAAAGTAACATGCACTGAAAAATTTTAAGGTCATCTTTTTTTCATTGCCTTTTATATCAATGTCTCACATTGCAAACTTTTTGTTCGTTTGAATAAGCTTCCATGTATTCGAAATACATAGAAATAAACAATACAACTGACTTAATACAATAACGAAACAACATTGTGGACATAACAAGTCAAGTTTTGTTCCTCGCGCCAGTAACCGTCCCTTCACTAACTGAATAACAACAATAAGGGCCGTCTGCCTGCGAACAGAAACTTACTCCACAGCAATCTAATAAGAAATTGGGCGATAAGGAAAATGTTTCATTGACAAAGAATAAACAGCCCGCTCAATTCTGCCCCGCGATAAATGTATTACAATCGTAAACGAACTCCGAATTTGTTCAGCCTATGATGGAAGTTCTCAGAAGGGCTAACTTGATAAATCCTCTATATTTTATTTATTCATTGCTACAAAAATGATAGAACTACTGAGGCGTAAAATAAAACATCAAACATTAGGTGCTCACAGAAATGTATATACGTTTTTTTCGCATTACCAAATAAAAATCAAAGAGATACCTACTCGTAAGTAGACGAATCAAGTGGTAATAGCACTGATTTTCAATAAATAAAGGCAGAGCAATGGATTTACAAGCACTTTAGGTAGATTTTGAATATTTTACGAGTGTGCGCAGAGAATCCGGACAAACCAAGTGGCGGGAAGATTCTGTACCGAAACTTTACCGGGAAAAAACCACCGGTAAAAATAAGTACCGGGAAACAGTCTCGACACGGCACCGCGTTTGTCCGACTAGAACCTAACTTAACCTATACGCAGACTGCTACCACCATAGCTTATAACGGGAGCTACAGAGCCCTATATACTAACCTAACTTAATAACTACAATTACAAACCACTTACCAAACTGAATCTTCTTAATCTTCGGATCCAACTTCGAGTGTCTTCGGAAGGGGGCGATCCCTAAGCACCCAACCTACCCCGAGATCTCATTCCCCAGAATAAATACGTAGGTTTCTTCCCGAAGGTTCACTCGGGAACAGCTGGATGTGAACAGCCAGCCACGTTTCACATCTCACAAGAAAAAGTCACAATAACAGGTTTTTTCACAAACACAAACGTTCAATAGTTATTTAACAAAAGGGAAATCCAACATTACAATCCAAACTAATTAATAATTACACATCACAATGGATAATCCGTTATGCCAATGTGGCCTCAGACAAAATGGCGCCTAGCACCAGGTATTTCATACGGCGCGACCTCCCCGCGCGCTATCCAAACCGATACTAATATGGCCGTCGCCGCCGACGCAAGCCGAGCGATGCCATGAAAACCCCGGCCGCCTAGCGGCAGCAATGCGAAACACCCGCGTTTCGTTCCAAGCAATTATATTACAAACAACGAGGAAACCTTGATTTGTCAGCTAGTGTGTGAAATAAAGGCAATGGCAAACCACTCCATTAACGTTGCCAAGGCAGTCGTTGCGTGTGTTTCATTCCACGTAATGATCATGACCTTCAGCCGTGAGGGATATGACTATAGAGACCTACATACATACTAGAAATAAATTTTCCTATTTGAATAATAATGTATTAAGTAATAAAGATTATACATATATATGAATGTATATAAGATTTATTAAATTTTGCAATGACGGTTATTGAAAATATCTTCGTCATTATTAAATTTAATTGCGTGCAAATTACTTTAGTTGATTATCCGACGATTAACATAAAATTAAATACGACTGATTTAAATTAATGGTCGATGGTAAAACGGTGGCAGTAAATCCATTGTGTCAATGGACTATTGTGAGTCTATAAATTATATTTAGGTATTTAAAAAAACTTATAAATGACGGACTTAAAGCCTGAGACTTTTTACCAGTCAACCAAAAAGGTGATGCAGAGAGAAAAGAAAACATTTATAGATTTATTTTTGTAGATGTGCCACGCAGTTTCGCTATCGTTTAAACCTTCAACCTTTTGGACCTCCACTCGCTACTTTCCTTACATAGATCTCCCTAGCTATCTCCTATAGATTTAATATTTAGACTCAAATATCTATTCAAAAAATAATTGAAGAATAATATAACGATCAGATTAAGTACATAAAACTATATTTTTTAACGGATAATCGATACCTACTCGATCTGGTACTAATGAAAAGTTTTAAAAGCATATTTTTCTAATCAGTCCCATACTTCTAGCCCATCTATTCAATTCAGCCCACATATTTGAATACTTTAAATAAAACAGAAGGTAATCTCTACAACTTATGTTGAATATTTAAAAGTCATTTTGAGGTGGGATGGGTACGAATAAATATGGCCTGGAAATGTTATGTAATGGAATAAAGATGTCCTTAAGATTCTCTGTCTAGAACGTAGAAATAATCGGAATAATAAAATACAAACAGAAATCACATCTGCTGTAGATTTAATATGACAATGAATGTCGCTCTTTGATTCAGATAGTGTGTGTGAATGAGCAAAAATGGAGCGAAAGATTTCAGTTCACATTTTGGCCGCTGCGCCGTCAAAATAGAGCGTCTATGTCAAATATACATATAAATACTTTATGTTTGCCTATATTTTTTGTATTTTTAAGATTTCTGTGCTTCTATATACATGAAAAGTTGTTTTTTTTACAATTTTTGTACAATACAATACAAATGTTCTTTTGGACTTCTGGCCCACTATCGACTGTACTACGGTGCCGTTGATTTGGTTATTGTCCACAATGGCTTTACGTCAGTGCACAGTAAATAGGTTATACGATAAAAGTCGCCAGTGAAATAGGATTTCAAACGACATGAACGATAGTTTTTCTCTTTTTATTTTTTTTGTGGTGATAAAACGTTAGCATCGCCATGGGAAGTCCTATATAAAAATGATTAATAGCTATTGTCCAATTAGATAAAATTTAATGAATTATTTGATTGAAAGTTGCTATTTATCCCGGACATTTTATAAGGGTTGTAAAGTCATTACACTGATGATAGATGGTGCAAGAGTTGTAAATCCTTGCACGAGATGATAATGGTAGAAATGATAAAGGTTGATTGGTGATGGAAACAACCGTATTGAGACAATTGATATATTGCACTATTTTCAGCTACTAAAATGCACAAGTGGCTAGAGACCCGCGTAAGCGCATTGTTAATAAAGTAAAGTAGGTATGCTAGGGTTAAATAACTAATGAACGGTGTTCCGTACACATTTTAAATACTGATGTTCAGAATTTTAGAGCTTTTCTTAAAGAAAAACCATCTACTTTAAGAGATAAGAACTTTAACAAAACTTGCCATGTCTGAGTAGAAACTCTTGAGTTTAGTATCATTAAGTTTTTGCCGAGAGTACAAGATCGTCTAGTAATAATTTATCATATAAGATGTAACGTCATAAGTTCATAACAACAGTTGTAATAACAGCAAAAACTCAACAATAAATGTTTACAATTCATGTACTCGTATCATGGGAATTGAATTATTTTTTGTTTCTGAAAAATTGAAAAACAACAAATTTATATCCTAATCCTAACTAATATTATAAATGTGAAAGTGAGTTTGTTTGTTTGTTTGTTTGTTACCTCTTCACGCTTTATCTACTGAACCAATCTTCCTGAAATTTTGCATACACATAGCTAGAAGTACGGAGAAGGACATAGGGTACCTTTCATCCCGGGAAAAAGCACTATTCCCGTGGGAAATTCACGCGGGCGAAGCCGCGGGCGAAAGCTAGTATGTAATAAAATGGACTGATTAGTCAGACAAACACAGTTCAATTTCAAGCACGTTTTTCAGTGACAATAAGACCAATGTCTGATCAACAAGTACATTTCCTATTTTTTAGTTAGATAGTTTTTCTTGCATATTTACTAGAAATGATCTAACTTTTCCAACATTGCATTATTAAAATTAGAAGAATTGAAATTTTCAAACTATAATTTGATCATCTTGATTTCACATTTGTATCAGTTCTAAAACCGCGTCAACTATCGAAGCCAAATTGAACGAAAAACATTACTGGATCCGTGTGCGCAAATCTCCGTTGCAAAAAGTGCAGTAGCACGGTAATCCATTGAAACCCGCCGACAATGGAGTTTAGTCGATTAAACCGGCAACCAAACACTCGCCACCTGCGCGAAAATGTACCACAGTGGGATTGTGGGGATTTGTGGAAATGGAAAGAATTGCTTTCACTTTGAACATCTGTCGCACTAATGTTTTTATTTATTGTTCTGCGTTGAGAAATGTTTGTGTACGCTGGATCGCGGTATATAGGTACCTAAAATGCTGCTTGATACTTTGCTTTGATATTTTTATTTTGTCAAATTTCTATGTAGAGTCTAGATGTGTTGATTGGAAAACCGTGATATATTGGAGATCCATTTTAAAAAGTCGAATTACTTCTAGATTCACTGAAAAGCACTAAACCTTATCCTCTAGTCCCAACAACGAACAATATAAAATTGTAATAAATTTATGTATTTAGTCGTATGGCATGCATGTGTCCATTTAACTAGTAGCTATAACCTAATATCTAAATTCTTAACCTATGAATGAATGTAGGTAGGCCTTTGTTAGGAGTTTTAAGATCTTGACAGCTAATAAACCTTTATTATGCTGTTTCTTTGTTCAAACTATCAGCAATAAAACAAATTTAGTACAAAATAATAGAGCGTTTGTGCAAAAAGGCGGTCCGTTTTTCTTACTCGGCTTTTTGTTAAAAAGTTAATTTATAAACGCGACTGGACCGACGAGTGGTTTGTTCATAATTAAAGACTAGCCTCTTATTCATTCCCTTACAAAAGACCGTAAAATTAAACCTGCATATTCGTACACGTCCCCATTTTTATACACTACGTGGCCCATGTCATAAATTAGGTACACAAAAAGAACGTTACGAGCAACGATGCCGGGCCGGTCTTTTTCTCATTATTCAACATTTTCATACTAAATATGAAGTAAAAATGTCTTGAAGTATTACAAAAGTATGTATAAATTATGTTTTACTAGCTTTCGCCCGCGGCTTCGCAGGCGTGAATTTCCCACGGGAACAGTGCTTTTTCCGGGGATGAAAGGTACCCTATATCCTTCTCCGTGCCTCCAGCTATGTGTATGCGAAATTTCAGGAAGATTGGTTCAGTAGATAAAACGTGAAGAGGTAACAAACAAATAAACAAACTCACTGTCGCATTTATAATATTAGTTAGAATTCATTTCCAAAATATATATAACAACGGTTGAAAATAAAAGAAGTGTTTTATACTTATGTAAAATAATTGTAATCTCTTCAACAGGCTCTTAGTTTTTTATACTCTTATAACAAACTGAAACCATTTTAATTTTCGGGAGTCATTATTTTCTTTTATTATAATAGGATTATTTTTGAGAAACAACTTATTAAGATATCGCTTTTTATGTTTCGTTACTTGAGAATGTCTCATTAAGGATTTTTCTAAATATCTTTCGTTCGGCAAAAAAATGCAGGCAAATTTATTAGACCTGGCCCGCGGGGAGAACTAAAGAGCCATTTTCATCGTCGTCGTCGATCGTAGTAAATTCAGGACAGGAAAATCAGCATTTTTGTGTTCAGCTTCACACAATAATTTAATATAAATACGACGCTGTACAAAAATTCCTTCATAATTAAATTTATATTGAGTCAGATGTAGAATTTAGTTTTTATTTTAATATAAAAGGGTGACTAGGTATAATCTAAGATTTTTTTAAGGATGATTTTTTTTCAATTTTACAATGTAGGAAAGTTAATCATAGTTGCGATGTGATTTTTATTTCTGTACGCCTTTGCTCAGTAGTGGGATACAGCACCTGTAGGCTAAAAAAAAAAACAGCGTCGTTTACAAATGACAGCTAAGTATCTATGGCGAGGATTCAGTTATTTAGTTCTAAAATTATCCTTAATATTCAGTCACGTTGTGATCAACCCAATGTGCCTAGCTTCCTGTTTCCTTTTCTACTTTAAAATGAAAGTGCGTATAAGTATTTTTACATTTTATTCCACATATAAATCAGGGACCCTCCACATTGAAGACATTGACAAAAAAAAAAATTTGATTAATACGTTAAGTGGGTAAATACCACGTATCGAAGATATCCCTGACCTATTTTGTAAAAAAATCATACTTATTCAACTAAAGGCGGACTAAATATTCCCTGGCGCCGTTTCACCCGCAGAGATCATTAACGGCCAGTCAGCAGGTTCATTGTCCTACAAGACAGAGAGTCTTTATGCCATAAGAAAGGTCTAGACTTATAGAAATCGTTACCAGACGCACTTCCCGACTTTTTTAATAGCTAGTCTAGTCTTACAATCCATTTTAATCTTATTATAAAATGGCGGATTTTTCGTCCTCGTTCCAAAAACAATAAACACTAGTTCTATTTTCCGTACTCAAAATAAATATATGTATTTTAGCCACCTCTCAATTAAGTATTAGGTACTAACTTAAATTTATTATGAACTTTCTTAATAATGAGGCTAGTAAGTAGTTACATATATATTCGTGTTAAATTCTTCAATATTAATGTATATTAATAGGTAACCTTTTGATTTGACATAAAAAAAGTTTTTTCACTTTCATTTGTCTACACGTTTCGGCGACCAGAATATGACTGTAGAAAGAAATAACTAAACTTTTAAAAATAAATTACAAATACAGCGACTGCCTGATTTATATCAATGCCTTTACTAATAAAAGCAAAATTTAAATTTGAAATACGAATCAAATACAGATCAAATAGGAATTTTAATAAAACATTTGAAGCGGGCGTTCGACCAACCAGATTCTCTCGCTCCGTGACGTTCCGTTTGACACCTCATTAATCTTGTTACAGTCTAGACTTCTTACGGTCAGTTACACTAAGTTAAAGCGACCTCTACTTTTCTCATGTTATAAAATAGTTTTCTTTCAACATCGTAATCCGAATAAGGAGTACTTATAGACTTTTCAGAGTTCATATTTACCACCTTATCTTACAAATGCTTGAAATGAGATGAAATGTAGCTATAATAGAGATATTATTAGATTCGTCGTTTTGATTGCCTTTGTCATAAAGTTTATCAAATCTGTCGATAACTTTGAGCAATGTCAGAGTGGTAACATAGACCTATTACTTATTATATATATAGTAAGTAAGTAGTTGCTTCCATGCTGGTCTGGGAGCGAAGAAGAATGTGCCAGCTGTTTCTCTTCCCGCGCAGATTATAAAAGTCAATCGAGGGAAAGGGCTTTAAACTGGGGATTCCTCCACTCATAGGTATATAGGCGATTGGCTAGCAACTTGTCACTATACCTAAATCTCCATTCTATCAGAGAGTCCACTATTCAGCTAAGCGTGGCCTTCGAGTCTCACGACTCTTGGCTCTGTCTACCCCGTAAGGGATAAAGACGTGATTCTATGTATGTATGTATGTAAGTAAGTAGTTTTTAGAACTATATTTCTCATATATCTCTTACATTTATCTACACAACATATCCTCTATAGACTGATTAAATCGTTGTCTAATACTCAGTAAACGTATTCATAATTTAGCATCTAATTAACAAGTCGAATTACTTTTCGTCGTTTTGATTGCCTTTGTCATAAAGTTTATAAAAGCAGGTTTTTTTTCATTTGTGTAACAGGCATTGTTGGTTAGATAAATTTATTATTTTATTTATTATTTTATTTAATAGCCGTCAATGTCCCAGCACTGGGCAAAGGCCTCTCTCTCCCTCCTCCAAGATAGATAAATAGAAGACTAGATAAATTTAGTTGGTTAAAAATGAAAGACAATAATTTTGTATGCATTATGTGTATATGTATTATTTGAGGTACCTATTTTACCCTTTCCCTTTTTTTTAATTCTTTTTCTCCTTTTTCTTCTTTTTATTTTACTTTACCATTTGTCCAAGTGGTCTAAAGGCATGCGACAATGTGACCGATAAATTTTCTTATATATATCTATTCTATATATCTACAACTAGCTTTTGCCCGCGGCTTCGCCCGCGTAAATTTCCCACGGGAACAGTGCTTTTTCCCGGGATAAAAAGTAGCCTATGTGCTATTCCAGGTCATTATCTACCTCTGTACCAAATTTCATCGAAATCCGTCCAGTAGATTTTGCGTGATTGAGTAACAAACATCCTCACAAACTCACAAACTCACAAATTCACAAACTCACATCCAAACTTTCGCATTTATAATATTCTCTCTCTCTCTCTCAGCCGAAAGACGTCCACTGCTGGACAAAGGCCTCCCCCAAGGATTTCCATAACAACCGGTCCTGCGCTGCCCGCATCCATGCGCATCCCGCGACCTTCACCAGGTCGTCGGTCCACCGAGTGGGAGGCCTGCCAACACTACGTTTTCCGGTTCGTGGTCGCCACTCGAGAACTTTTCTGCCCCAACGGCTATCTGTTCTACGAGCTATGTGCCCCGCCCACTGCCACTTAAGTTTCGCGATTCTGCGGGCTATGTCGGTTACTTTAGTTCTCCTACGGATCTCCTCATTTCTGATTCGATCACGCAGAGAAACTCCGAGCATAGCGCGCTCCATCGCCCTTTGGGTGACCTTGAGCCTTCTTATGAGGCCCATAGTAAGCGACCACGTCTCTGTTCCGTATGTCATTACTGGCAACACACACTGGTCAAAGACCTTAGTCTTGAGACACTGCGGTATTTTGGACGAGAAGATATCGCGAAGCTTCCCGAACGCTGCCCAGCCGAGTTGGATTCGACGGTTGACCTCTTTCTCAAAGTTGGACTTACCCAACTGAACTGTTTGTCCCAAGTATAGATAATTGTCAACAACTTCGAGTGTAGAGTCTCCAACCTTCAGAGGAGTGGGTGCGACACGGATATTAAACATAATTTTCGTCTTGTCCATGTTCATTTTTAGACCCACTTGTTGAGAGGCTCTACAGAGGCCATCGAGCATTGTGCCTAGGTCTTCCAAGGTCTCAGCCATGACTACGATATCGTCAGCGAATCGAAGGTGAGTGAGGTACTCGCCGTTGATATTGATGCCGAGTCCGCTCCAGTCCAGAAGCTTGAAAACATCTTCCAGGGCGGCGGTGAACAGTTTCGGAGATATCACGTCTCCCTGTCTCACCCCTCGCTGCAACTGGATAGGTTTGGAGCCTTGATCCTGGAGACGGACCGACATGGTGGCGTTTTCGTACAAACACTTCAGCGCTTCGATATATCGATAGTCAATTTGGCACCGTTGGAGAGACTGTAGCACAGCCCAGGTCTCGATCGAATCGAAGGCTTTCTCGTAGTCCACAAACGCCAAGCATAATGGCTGATTATACTCCTCAGTCTTCTGTATAATCTGCCGCAGCGTATGTATGTGGTCTACGGTACTAAAGCCTTTTCGGAAACCGGCTTGTTCGGGAGGCTGGAAGTCGTCAAACCTGCGAGCGAGACGATTCGTAATGACTCTCGAAAACAGTTTGTAGACATGGCTCAGAAGTGAGATAGGCCTATAATTCTTCAATAGGGTTTTGTCACCTTTTTTGAAGAAAAGTACCACCACACTTCTGTGCCATGCCGTAGGCGTTTGTCCCTCGAGTATGACGGAATCAAATAGCTTCTGAAGAGCTCTTAATACCGGCGTTCCACCTGCTTTCAGAAGCTCAGCCGTGATTCCATCATCACCCGGTGCCTTATTGTTTTTTAACTGTTTGAGAGCCATTCTAATCTCATAAAGGCTGACGTCCGGGATATCTTCGGTGTAGTGTCGGGTCAATCTGGCTCTTGGATCTTTGGCCAGATTACTGACAGGTGTGCGTACGCTGGTGTATAATTGTCCGTAGAACTTCTCAACCTCTTCCAACAGCTCTGGCTTCGACGAAATGATTCTGCCATCCTCAGTCTTCAGCTTGGTCAGTTGGCTTTGACCAACAGACAGATCCCTTGCAAACACTTTTGAGCCCTTATTTCGCTTGATCGCCTCTTCAATACGGTCAGTATTGAATTGGCGTAAATCACGAGTTAAGGACTTGGAGATCTGTCTGTTTAGACGCCGATACTGAGCAGCATCGTCAGAGGACTGCAGAACCAAGTTTCGTCTTTCTTCCATGAGTTTGTTGGTGAGGTCCGAGATCTTTTTGGTTCCTTTTGAACGGCGGGTTTTGAAAGCCTTAGACCCAGCTGTTTGGACAATTTGCACAAACCTGTCATTATAATCGTCCAGATTTTTGCAGTCTCCCAGGCATTCGAAGCGATTCTGCAATTCGAGCTGAAAGCTCTCGGGGTTTTGGAGCTGGATAGGCGCTGGTCGGAGCGTAGACTTCATCAGTCGACACCTTTCGAGTTTTATTCTAAGATTCAATGTGCCTCTTACCAATCGGTGATCGCTTCCTGTTTTTACGGCATTGATCACAGAGACATCATTGAATATGTGCCTCTTCGTCGACAAGATGAAGTCAATCTCATTTTTTGTAACGCCATTAGGATGCAACCATGTCCACTTTCGCTGTTTTGGCTTTTTGAAGAAGGAGTTCATCATATAGAGGCCCTCCTTCTCCATAAAGCCGGCCAGCAGATGACCACGTGCATTCCTCCTTCCATATCCAAAATTTTTTCATCCTCACAAACTCACAAACTCACAAACTCACAAATTCACAAACTCACATCCAAACTTTCGCATTTATAATATTAGTATGGATTATTAAGCGTTTTTAAATACCACAAATGTCTAAACATAATTATTAATTCTGGTTATTTGTCTAATTTACTTGAGAAGTCTAACACCAAATTACAAAATCGGTTGTTGTATTCGTGGCAACGCCTTTTGATGAATATGTTGTTGATGTTCATACAGAACATACAAATATAGGTACGCACATGTACCTTGTACATAAGCTTCTTGAGAATTGATACTCGATAATTTAAAATTCATAAGTATAAAAATTCAATCTCTAAACCTTTCGAGAGAGCAAACAAGCCCACATCTCATGTCCAGCCTCCACCCTCGTCTCCGCGACAGATTGCCTGAATCAATTTACACTCCGGTTCATATGATCGACTCCTTGTCTATACTCACTTACTACTAAATAGGAAAATCGGATTTTTATTATTTTTGACACTTTTTGATACGAATTTCTTAGCTCCAGCTACTTAGGTAAACTAACTTTCTAAAAGCTTTGTTAAACTTTCGTTGAGCCGTTACATACTATTTATAGAGATTTATTAATAAGATCAAATCTGTCGATAACTTTGAGCAATGTCAGAGTGGTAACATAGACCTATTACTTATTATACGTAGTAAGTAAGTAGTTGCTTCCATGCTGGTCTGAGAGCGAAGAAAAAATAGAATGTGCCAGCTGTTTCTCTTCCCGCGCAGATTATAAAAGTCAATCGAGGGAAAGGGCTTTAAACTGGGGATTCCTCCACTCATATATAGGCGATGGGCTAGCAACCCGTCACTATACCTGATTCTCCATTCTAAGCTAAGCGTGGCCTTCGAGTCTCACGACTCTTGGCTCTGTCTACCCCGTAAGGGATAAAGACGTGATTCTATGTATGTATGTAAGTAAGTAGTTTTTAGAACTATATTTCTCATATATCTCTTACATTTATCTACACAACATATCCTCTATAGACTGATTAAATCGTTGTCTAATACTCAGTAAACGTATACATAATTTAGCATCTAATTAATTTATCTCGTCAGAGCAGGAACACAAAATGGAGCTCGATTGTTGCATTATTTCTTGTCCCTTTAAATTACTTTTATTATTTCCATTTTGCCAAAGACTTTGTGGCCACTTGGCCACCAAGCTCTTCGGGTTGAAGACCTCACAATCCACAAGCGAGATGAGAAGAAAATTCATAAAAGACAAATGAACTCTTATAATGTGTTTTTTGTCCACCAATTACGAAAATGTTCCAAATTTACGAAAACGAATAACTACAGAAATTAAGAATTAATTTCGTTACGTCCGTCTTTCGGTACGAACGGCCGAAAGCTTTGTTTGCTATAAAAATGTAAATCATTTTTTTTACATAAAAACAGAATCGTTTCTTTAAGGCCAAAAAATGCGAGCACAGAAGATAAATTTAGGTGTCGACGGAAGTAGATGCATAAATATATACATACACGTAAAAAAACTTCATATCAATTTACCCTGAACGAACGTGATGTACCTATGAGCCAAAATAGGTTTGAATTTGTAAAGAATTTAGGCTGATTGATGTTAATTGACTATTATATTATTCAGTGGAAATCCGTTGCGTGCTCTGGAGGCTTTTGTGGGTTTCCCTGTAAAGTCAGCCTATACTTTTCATATAACAAGCTAATTATTAAAAAATAAAAACACGACTGACAACTAAGTACATAGCCTGTCACTCGGAGGAATGCAAGGAATCTAACAGTACCTCTCACATCAAAATCTGTTGAGCCGTTCAGGTCTTATGGGGGAATAATGAAACTTACATACATACATACTTACATACATGAACCCTGTAACCAACATTTTCAAATGGCTTGTTGACATATGTTTTTATAACGTGAAGAATATTTACAATTATGATTCTTGATATCACGACATGAAATTATGGTTTTTTAAAAAAAATGATTAGTTTTGACATTCAATGTAATTTATTTTATGATTTGATTAATATATTACCGCGACGCATAGAATGATAATTAATGAAACAAATGTGACTCTTAACTGTCGTCTGTTGCATGTCAATACTGACTCGAAAAACATGTGTTTCCTAAAAATGCATAAGAAATTGTAACATCTATTGTGTACCATGTTTATAGCAATAAAAAACATCATTCATTCATTCATTCTGAAAACATAACTTACTCCTTTTTTGGTCTGTCGTGCTAAAAAAACAATCTGATAAATTCAGTGATCATGATATTATTGATCAGAGTTTATTATACTCGATATAAGTATAGATTACGTACGCTCGTAATACACATATGATGTCCATATTTCATAATAGAAGAATGAATTGTAAAAACCGCCTCTTCTGTATTTTACTTTTAGAACACAATTTGACTAGGAATTAAAGTGATTTCTCAGAATATGAATAAGGTCTATATTATTCAAACAATCAATTTCGTTTTTATCCATCTAAAAGTTCTTTGATGAAATGTATTGCAAAAGTAATACAAATTTTTGACCGAGGCGAGCGAAGCGAGCGAGGGCTATGAATTCAAGTTGGAGCGAAAAACACATTGTTTGTATGTATGTATGTATGTATGTATGTATGTATGTATGTATGTTTGTTCCGCGATAACTCTCGAACCGTTGTTCCGATTTTGATGAAAGTTGGAATATATGTAGGGATGGATTAATAGAATTTTCAAGCATTCGTTGGGCATCAAAAAAAATCCGGTCCAGCCGTTTTGTGAGATATTTAATTTTTGTCGAAAATAAATATTGTATTTTAATAGTCGCGAGGTCTACGTTCGCAGCGAACGACTAGTCTTATTTTGTTTTTACTCTTGATGTGTTTTGTCTCAAACCTCTTTCAGTTGGTATCAAATGAGTTTTCTGAGATTTTTACACTGTTTAAGGAGGGGAGAGAGAGAGGTTAAACATTAATTTGAGAGTATTTATACCCTTTTCCCATAAACTCTACGTTTTTGTCCAGGTGGTC